>BQNB010028864.1:2951-56265 GCA_026074375.1 Tanacetum coccineum
GAAACTCGGGAATGCAACATAATAATCAATCATAACACAAGATACAATATAGAGAAAACTACAATGCATAAACTTCAAGTGTTACGAAGACCATCCACCTCGAACAACCTCGAGTGATGCCCCAAATACAACTTTAATAGCCCACACAAGGGTCCAAATCCAAACTTAAACCAAGATCTTCCAAATACTAAAACCAAATAAAATAAATAAGCAAGACTTCACATAAAAAATCCACACGGGATACTTCTAAATCTGCTATCACATATCCCTAACTTATTCCTCTTTCACTTCACCTGAAAATGATACTCAAAAACGTCAACAATATTGTTGGTGAGCTCGTAGGGTTGACCTTAAACCCAAAAGCTGTGCTAATATCTCAAAACAGTGGACAATAGTGCAACATGACGGTGAATATATGCAAACAACCCATGACATAGCATCCTCACTAATCATGTAACACGACCTAGCAATCCCGCTAGTCGATCGCCATATGTCACTTACGCACCTAAAAGGCCTACCAGCTTGAGCACTAGATAAGGGCAAGACCTCACACATACTAGGGTAGGCGTACCCAGCCGCTTCAATAACCACACAAATACTGGGATAGGCGTACCCCTCCGATCCAAACAATCATACAACACATAATATTCACATAGCAGTCATAAGCACGTATCATGTCCTAAAAACAAAACCACATTTCGCACAGTTCAATTCAAAACATCTCAAAACACATTTTAGTATCATTTTCCCCCAACGGAAAAACAGTAAAAATGGGGCTACGAGAACTCACCTCATGCAAGTCTTTAGCAACCAAATCTTAATCACACAAACAAATGCAACGACATCCGCACACGACCTAGTCCAGTTAATGTCCCATTTTAATCATTTATTTTCCAAAACAGTCTTCACGTTCGATGCATAGAGTTTAGACACGTTGTACAATTATCCGTAACAATTTAGTGGTGTGAAGGTTGATGACATATCTCAACAATCATATCAATTTCATTGCTCAATAATACATACTTATACTATTTAAATAAAATAGATAAGTAATATAAGGTAAATATTTATAATAAATAATTATAAATATATCTCGATAAGTCCATTCGGTAACCTTAGTCACCGTAAAAATAATCATTATTTGGTTGAAAATGAAATGTTTACTCATAATAAACATATTAGAGAGGTTTCGAGAAAAATTATATTTTTTCGTCTTTTAGTGAATTTATTAAAATAATTAAATAATATAATAATATTTTATTATTTAAAATCAAAAATTACGTTCTTAAATGAAATTTATACTTTTTACAAAATTTCGACATGACTCGTACGTTTATACAATATTTTCCAAGGTTTTTAACCTTTATTTCAAAAACTTTTCAAACTTTCGACGCTTTTCCGAAAATATTCCAAAACCTCAATCTTTAACGTTTACTAAAACGTTTCTCCCAAAATAACGTTCAATATCACTTCGTAAATACATTTCACTTTCAAAAGTCCGCCAAAAAACTTTTAAAACGACTATATATCGCTTATTGGGCTTTAAGGCTCAATAAGGGTCCATTAAGGTATTTATACGTCCAAAATACGATCCAAGCTCAAAACCAAGGCTCATTTATATGCATACGTTCATACTAATAAGTTGAAAATAATTCGGACCACAATAAGCCCTCCCATTAAGCTACGACTTGAATGGGCTTATTAGGCCGTGAGTCCATAAGCTTCACAATACATATATTAAGCTTGAAAATAAGCTAGTAAGCTACGTATCGCATTTGGTTACCACCATAAGCTATAATATTAGTCCACAAACATACGCCATACCACAAAAATAATCAAAATCACTTCCCTTGTGATTTTAACATAAGACGTGGCATTTAAGACCAAAATAAGCCACGAAATAGCTTAAAAATAAGCCACGAAATAGCTTAAAAATAAGCCCGAAATAAGCTATACAAGCTATTATCAAAAATAAGCTATCTAGCAACATAACCATCACGACCACAATATCAAAACTACAAAACCCTTGTGTTTCTTTTCTTATTCGACGCAAGCCAAACACCCCTTTTATTCGTTTCGTTTTCAAAAATCGATTTTTACGACGATCAACTTGTACAACTAACATATATGCATCAATATAAACCCAAAAGGACAAACGAAATTTAAATTTAGAAACTTACACGAAATTCTTCAAAAATGTAGATTTCGACACAAACCGAACAACCCAAACGTTGTTTAAATGAATACCCAAATACTCGTATCAACCTAGGATATCACGTTCTTGATCAAAGTTGGAAAATTTATGGTGTTTGTTGGTTGGCTTAGTTCGGACGACACACACACACACACACACACACTAGTGTGTTATATTTTTTTGAAATGCAAAGAATTATGAGAAAAAGTGTTAAGGTTATGGGAATATAATGGTACCAAGAAACATATTAGCTAGAAAGTAGGCATCTTGCCCCCCTTTTATCTTACACGCCCCATATTGGCATCCAAGGAGGGTTCGGGTCTTTCTTTTCGTGTCGGGATCACTTAAAAGCTCGTAAAACTCAACCGTAAAATACTTCCCAAAGTTACTTAGCATTTTTATTCACTTTAAAAATACTTTTCCAATAACTTAAAGTATTTACTCGACATATTTTCACTTTAAACCCTTAAAAACTCATTTGGACATTAACGGACGTGTCAGGACTCGTTTTTCGGCATTTCTCAAAATTCATGGGTCAAACCACCCGGAATACAAATAACATATTAATACATTCCAAAAGAGATTATTAATCACAATAAACCATAAATCACCACAATTCTCATAAAATCACCACCGTCAACACTGTACAATATCTGAATAAACTGACAAACGTCAAATAGTCAAAGAACTAAAAATGGAATATTCATAACACAAAAAGGGCAAGGGTTACATTCTACCCCTCTTAAAAGAATTTTGACCTCGAAGTTCAACTACTAACATCACTAAACATATGCGGATACTTAAGTTTCATCTGATCCTCACGTTCCCACGTGAATTCAGGACCACGTTTTGAATTCCACCGAACCTTGACGATGGCAATTTTACTCCGCTTCAACTTCTTGAACTCCCTTTCTAAAATTTCCACAGGCTCTTCCACAAAATTCAACTTGGCATCAACTTAGATCTCATCCAAGGGCACTTGTAGTGTTGGATCAGCCAAACACTTCTTAAGGTTCGACACGTGGAACGTGTCATGAACACCATCTAATTCCTCAGGCAAATATAATCTGTAGGCTACTGGGCCTACTTTCTCAATGATCTCAAACGGTCCAACAAATCTAGGTGTTAATTTCTCTTTCTTCCCAAAGCGTACTACACCTTTCCAAGGCGACACTTTGAGCAAGACATAGTCACCTACACTAAACTCTAGAGGCTTTCTCCTCTTATCAGCATAACTTTTTTGACGATCACGCGCAGCCTTAAGTCTATCCTTAATCTGCGAGATCTTCTCATTTGTCTCTTGCACTAACTCAGGTCCTATCAACTAACCTTCTCCAACCTCAGCCCACATAATTGGCGAACGACACTTTCTACCATATAATGCCTCAAACGGAGCACATCTCACACTAGAATGATAACTATTGTTATACGAAAAATCAACCAACGGAAGATGAACATTCCAACTTCCTCTGAAGTCCAAGACTCACGCTCTATCCGAGTTCCTAATGCCTCTTGGTTTTAGTACGCTTACTCTGACCATCAGTTTTAGGGTGGTAAGCTGTACTCATGTCTAAACGAGTTCCTAATGCCTCTTGCATTGATTGCCAAACCCTTGATGTGAAACGACTATCACGATCTGATATGATCGAGTTCGGCACACCATGTCGAGCAACTATCTCATTCAAATATAACATAGCCAATCTATCCATCTTATAATCCTCACACATAGGTAGAAAATGAGCAGACTTAGTCAACCGGTCTATAATGACCCAGATTGTATCATTCCCACTACTAGTCCTAGGAAACTTAGTCATAAAATCCATAGTTATTCCTTCCTATTTCCATATAGGAATCTCAGGTTGCTAGAGCAAGCCAGATGGCCTTTGATGCTCAGCCTTAACCTTTAAACAAGTCAAACACTTACCAACATACTCAGCTATGTTTTTCTTCATACCAGGCCACCAATACCTATCTCTAAGGTCATAATACATCTTATCAGCTCCTGGGTGTACAGAGTACTTTGACTTATGGGCTTCATCCATTATCATGGTTCTTACATCACCCTTAAAAGGTACCCATATTCGATCCAGGTAGTACAAAGTCCCACCACTTCTTTATTCTATCATCTCATCCAAACCTTTTTGCAATCATGTAGGCTCATCCACAGCCTCCTTCTAAGCCGTCAGTATCCTATCCTTGATACTCGACTGAAGGATTATATTCATAGCTCTAACTCTCTTGGGTTTTACTATTTCCTTCCTACTTAGGGCATCAGCTACCACATTCGCCTTACCAGGATGGTAGCGAATCTCATAGTCATAATCACTAAACAACTCTATCCAATGACGCTATCGCATATTCAACTCTTTCTGACTAAAGATATGTTGAAGACTCTTATGGTCCATATAGATAACACTCTTTGTCCCATACAGATAATGTCTCTAAATCTTAAGGGCAAATACAACTGCTTCCAGTTCCAAATCATGGGTCGTTTAATTCATCTCATGAATTTTTAACTACCTAGACGCGTAGGCTATTACCTTACCTTTTTGCATTAACACATGGCCTAGTCCTATCCCGGTCGCATAACAATATACCACAAAGTCTTCCGGTCCATTTGGAGAGCTAGAACAGGCGCATTACACAACTTATCCTTCAAGGTTTGAAATGCCAATTCCTGTTTCTCACCCAAATCAAAAGTCTTACACTTCTGAGTCAAGATAGTAAGAGACTTAGCTATCTTAGAAAAGTTCTCAATGAACCTACGGTAATATCCATCCGATCCTAAGAACGAACGAACCTTAGACGGAGTTCAGGGGCTTTCCAATTCTTAACAGCTTCAATCTTACTAGGGTCTACATGAATCCCATTACCATTTATTACATGCCCAAGAAACTGCACTTCTCTTAGCCAGAATTCAAACTTAGAAAACTTAGCATATAGTTTCTCATTCTTGAGCAATTTAAAGACTAACCTTAAGTGTTCTACATGCTCCTCCCGAGTCTTAAAGTGGATTAAGATATCGTCTATAAACACCATCACAAACTTATCAAGATAAGGCCTACAAACTCTATTCATCAAATCCATGAATATTGTTGGTGCGTTAGTCAGACCAAAGGGCATTACTGTGAATTCAGAATGTCCATAACGAGTTCTAAATGCAGTTTTTGGAATGGCATCCTCATGCACTCTCAGCTGATGGTATCCAGACCTAAGATCTATCTTTGAGAAAAACTATGACCCTTGCAGTTGGTCAAATAGAAGTTTGGCATACAACTGTCTCTTATGAGCATTCCAACACTGAATCCTGATTGCTCCATTACTCTTCTCGAGTCTTAGAGTAAATCAAAATATCATCAATGAACACTATCACAAACTTATCTAGGTAAGGTCTACATAATTGATTCATCAAACCCATAAATACCGCTGGTGCATTAGTCAAACCAAAGGGCATCACAGTAAACTCAAAATGTCCATAACTAGTTCTAACCATAGTCTTTAGAATGTCATCCTCGTGTACTCTCAGCTGATGGTATCCAGATCTAAGATCTATCTTAGAGAAAAACTTCGATCCTTGCAGTTGATCAAACATTCAATTCTAGGGAGTGGGTAATGGTTCTTGATAGTCAACTTATTCAATTCTCTATAGTCAATACACATCATAAAGGAACAATCTTTCTTTTTTACAAACAATACCGGTGCTCCCCAAGGCGATGAGCTTGGTCGAATGAAGCCCTTGTCTAGGAGTTCCTTAAGTTGTCCCGACAACTCCTCCATTTCAGAAGGTGCCAATCGATAGGGAGATTTTGCAACCGGTACTGCTCCAGGGGTTAACGCAATCCAAAACTTAATTTCCCTAAGAGGTGGCAAACCCGATAAATCATTCAAAAATACTGGGAAAATTCCCTAACCATATCGTGTCTCTTTGTTTCTCCCTTCAACCATTAGCAGATCATCAAAAGTTTCACTTTCTCCTCGGGTCTCTCAATAATACGCTCCTACGCACTCTACTATCCAGTAGTGGTATCCTAGACGTCTACTTTCTCATGCAAACAATCTCAGCTTTGTGAATAGAACCAAATCCATGCCTATGATTTACATTAAAACTTCCACTTTCCAAATGGGATCAATTGATGTCAAACACTGTGGCCTCTATCGCATCTAGTTGTCAACCTCTTTATAAACTTTTTGACCTTTCTATTTGACCATTAGCAATCTCAATTCTCATAACTTAGTATCCTAACTCTTACTGGGCTCTATGCCGTGTGACATAGGTATAAAAAGTGTGGAAACAAAACTATAATGCGGCTCCAGAGTTCATGATAGAGTAGTTGGCTAATGTTCATTTTTAAAGTGGAAGTACCCATCACGATGTTGAATCTTGTGCGAGTTTCCTCTGCTCCTAACATGAATACCCTACCCCTATCTTGATTCCTATGGTTTCTACGACCCTAACCCCTATTATCAGCAATAGCTTGGTTTGGACGGTTTCCTCCTGGTCCTTAGGCTCTATTCAACCTATGATATGCAGACTTAAGATGATCGGTACTCCCACACTCATAGCATGCTCCACGAGTAGTTGTCGGGTTTCTTTCATTCACTGAGTTCACATTCCTAATCACAACTCTACAAACCTTAGCAAAATGCCTTGGGCGGTTATAGTTGTAACAAGTGCGACAAGGCACTCCAGGTACATGGTAAGAGTTACAGGTAGCACACTTGGGTACATCACCCGCATCATCTCTTCCTACAAGGTTTGTAGTGGTAGCAAAAGCATTGCCAGTCCTAGTTCGCTTCTGTAGTATCACCCTCCATTACTCCATCTATTCCTTGCTAGGTTCACCCACATTCGCCTCTTTTCTATGAGTTTCTTCTTTAATGCGACCCATTCCTATTTGCTCATCAGTCATAGCTCCGCGTTGCACATCCTTTTGCATAGTTCGTGTGGGCTACGTTGCCGCCATCCATTCATTGAAGTTTGTGGGCTAGGCTCAATACATCTGTTACCTTTCTATGTTCCTCCTATTTTTAGGGGCCACTAAGTGAGGAACTAACCTAGCCAGCTCATGGAATCTATAAGTGTTATGCCAAGAATGCCAGCACTGACCATCTTGGTTCCAGACAACTCAAATTCTGACTTTTGTCTCTCATGGCTAGGATTAAAATAATTTTCGCTCTTTAATTGCCTTAAATTCATCCAGAGGTACATTTCCAACAGTTACTTCTCGGCTTATCGTGACTGAATTGAGGATTCCACATTTTAAAAGCCTTTCCTACAATTGACCCTACAGTGTGTTTCACTTTTGGTCCTTCCCACAACACTAATCATATCGTGGCACTTACTCCATCTCTCAATCCACCGAGTAAAGATACATCAACTCCGTTTTACATTACATTCCTTAGGTGTATCAAGCTTAGAACTCCTTATAAGAAAATACCCGATTGTTATTCACCAGCTCTTTCATTATGTGCTCTTGAAGCACATTCGATATCACATTACCATCTTGGTTTCCAACATTTTCTTGGTTACCTATTTGAGCAAGAAGGGTGGGTAAGAGGTTCAGCAATTATTGGGCAATGATCGTCGAGAACTCGGGTGCCCCTCCCATACTTCCAGTTGACTTGCTTTATATCTCAATATTGACTCCCTTACGCCCAGTTCAACTTCCTCTCTTGGTTAGTTCGCCCTTGATCTTTCTAGTTCATCAACATGTCTCATCACTACCTTCCCCTAGGTCCTTATCTACCCTTCCACCACTTCTACTCCACCACGTCCACTCATTCCTCCTCGCTGTGATGGGGTTGTAGGCCGGCCAACATTCGGGTGTGTTCATCCTTGGCTCGGTGTTTATCTACACGAGGAGAACATGGTGTTAATACAATTTAATGTATTAGAGTAAATGTTATTTATATTCTTTTGACGTAAAGACAAATCAAATCTGTTGATAGCTGATAGTTTGCTAAAAACTATATGGTTATCAATGCACCATGTTATGGCAATGAAGCATTGACTAGTCCAAAAGCAAACGGTTTTTGGTAAAGACAAATCAAATCCGTTGATAGTTGATAGTTTACTCAAAACTATAAGGTTCTCAATTCACCTTGTTGTTTACAATGAAGAATTGACTATCCCAGAGCAAACGGCTACTGGTAAAGGAATATCAAATCCGTTAATGGCTGGTAGTTTGCCAAAAACTACAAAGCCAACTTAGTTGGATGTTGCTGTGTTGCTGAGAAGACATGTTGCTGATAAAGAGGGATAGTTGAAGATGTCAAAATTATCAAAGATCAGATCAAGATTTGACAGAGTGTTTGGATACATCCTCCAAGAGTTCAAGAAGAGTAAACTGAAGAAACATGAAGTTAAACAAGTTGAACAATCATGTTTAGGGGAGGATTGTTGGGAATTATAGTTTTCCTAACTTAGTACCGTTAGTTATAAAGTTAGTACCGACAGTTATAGTTTGTACTGTTAGTATTAGTTAGTATTAGTTTGTACCGTCAGTACAAAATAGTTAGTACCGTTTAAGAGATATGCTTGAGATATTATAGGAAAAGATATGCATTATCTTTTACATGTTTTGTAAGTCTGTTAGGGTTTATCCTTGGTGTATAAAAGGAACCCTACGACATTAGAAAAGATATCTCTCATTAAAAAAAGTAATCTCATAGTTAGTAATCTGTAATCGTTTTAGCAGATTAATACAAAAGTTTAGTTATCAATATTCATTGTTCTTCTTAGCATTATAAGTTAGTTTCCGCATAACTTATAGTGTTCATAGTCATTGTTTCTCCTGTAGTTTGTGTGGATCTATTCATATTGGCTACAACCCTTAACAGGGTAGAAAGATCTATATTGAATAGGGATCTACTCCTTCTAAAATGAATATCAATTTTCTCATTACGATAATCTTTAATCAGTAAGTCATTACTTAAACTTAACATTTCATCTAAATAATGCTGCTTTAGATCCTCCATATCTTGGATACTTATTTCTTAAAGAGGTGATTGATCGATGCTAGCCGCTTACTTTTGTTGAATTACCACTTCATAAAATGATTGCATCATGTTGAGAAGTGACTCTTCTATTTTATCCCATCTAATGTGCACATCACTTATCCTTTGCGGATTAAGGTCTTCTTGATGATCAATGGAATACTGCGGGGATTGGTCAAAACCGGAATAGTTAGAATTATGCTCAAAGTGGTTTTGATTCATCGGTTGACATTGAAAACTTTCATGAGGACCCCCATAGTTTTCACAGCAAAGATATTGTTGTCGAAAACTCGGTGAATTTTGTGGATAATAATTATCACTAAAGTTTTGATTGTAGCTCGGTTCCTGCTCATAGACAAGCAGAAATCAAGGTGGACAATCATAACCATAATGAGGATCGTTCCCACATAACTCACATAAGTATGATTCGTACTGGGGTTGTGGAGGGTGGGTGAAAACATTTGGAGGATCATTAAAAGAATTCGGATTTGAATCATTAACGAATGAATTTACAGCTTCAGAATTGCAAAATGAACAAAATCCATCTCCAAGATAATATCCACACCTCACATATGTACACCATTGACAACGTACACCATCTTCTAATGGATCTTTACAATGAAAACAATGAAACTGGTTGAACGAAGATGTTTGGGGTTGTGAAGGTGGGTTAGAAATATCGGGAGTTTGATTATAAAAATTTGGATTAGAGTCATAGACGGGCTCATCTCCGAAACTCACATTGGTGCAATGCCGACAATTTCCACCGTTAAACGGACCTCCACACCACGAGCATCTTGAAAACCAAGACATTTTGAAGAATTATCAGATAAGAAGGATAAGAGAATAAGAATTAAACGAATAAGAGGATAAAGAAGAATATTTATAGATTTTTCAAATAAAACATAAGAAATAATAAAAATTAAGAAAAATATTTTTGGTAACCGAAATCAATAGTGCATGGTTGCTCTCTAGAAAACGCACAAAGAAGCGGAGGAGCGGGTAAGCGCGAAGCGTTTTAAAAATCTTCTCCTTTCGGGTCGAAGTCCGTAGGATCGACCCTCCTTATACCTCTCTTATAGTTAGTTAACTAAAGATGAGCCGAAACGACAATTAACAATCAGTTATTTTCAATAATAAAATAAAAGAAAAATAAGAATAGAAGTGTAAAATATTTTTGAATTTTTATATAAAATAAAACGAAAACTTTCACGGGGAAAGGATCTTCAAGGCTCGAACACGAACAATTCCGTAAAAATCGCTACACCTCTCCTCGGCAGCGGCGCCATTTTGATGTTCGTCTAAATACGTATCAAACAAATAACCCTCAAATGTATAATATATATATAATACATATACGATACGTAAGCAAAGTATCATACGAATTATTCATAGGAAAGAATAATAAGTAATCAACACGGGTATCGTTCTCCTTAGTGAGAGGTGAATGGAAATTCACGTTTATGTCGGGAATCGAGCTTGAATGTCATAAAAGACTTGATTTTGGTTTTTAATTCTAATAATGTAAATGGAAAGCAAATAAAAGGCACGCTAATCTAAAAATTAAAGGCACCAATAAAACCTAACGAAAATTAAGCACTTAACGAATAATTAACTACTAACGGAATAACGGGAAAACAAAAATAATAAAGCAAAATAAACTCTAAAAACTTAAAATGCAAATTTATAAAACCTAAATGTATTAACATAATTTTTGAAAAAGAAATTATATTTTTTTATTTTTTTTTAATTTTTTATGACTTTAAAACTAATTTAATCTAAAAATATTATTAAAAATATTAAACTAATTTATAAAAATCTAAAAAATTTAAGAAAGATGCTTTTAACTATTTAAAACTTAAGAAAAATAAAACGGGAAAATAAGCTTAACCGAATAAGCTGTTAAAAAGCAAATAAGCTCAAAAAACTAAAACTGAAAATGCATAGAAAAGAAACCAAACCCACCTGTATGACAGAAAAGTCCCAAGGGCATGATGGTTAAGGCATTGGTATGTTAAAGGGGAGGTCACAGGTTTGAAACCTGTGACTTCCTTTTTAATAAAAACATTTTTTTCTTTTGAAAAAAACTATAATAAGCAAAAACTAACAACTTTAACAAAACAACTTTTATTAAAACTTAAAAATAAGCCAGGAAAAAGTTATTTAAAACAAACAGTTTAGGCTTTTTAAACCTTTAGCTTTTAGTAAAACTGTTTGGCTATTTAGGACACAATAAGCAAATAAGAAAACAAATAATAGCTAAAACAGACTTTAAGCTAACCAAATAAGCACATACGAATCAAAATAACCAAAGGAAATAAGCAGGAAACACACTTAAAGTATTAAGACAGCAGACAAAGAAAACATATTCAAAGGACTTTTAAATAACTTTTTAGGCTAAAAAGGAAAACTAAAAACACTAGAATAAAAACTAAAGCTTAAAAACACATGAAGTCAGTACCTAATAATCACAAAAGAACCAAAAATAAAGCAAAGGACACAAAAATGAAATAAAAGATTCTAAATAAGCTAAAAGACAGTGGACTAAAAAGCAACTTAAAAGACTAATAACTAACTTTTGAGCTAAGATTTAAAACTAATAAGCTAAGACATTAAGCTGAAAAGTTGAAAACAGATAAAGATTGACTCTCAAAGAACACATAGAAGCTAGAATTAAGCAAATTTCCTAAGGTAATAAGCTAGAAAAAGAAGATGAAAATAACAGGAATACTACTTTTGGTTTTTGGCTTTTTGAAGAAAAGAGACACTTTTAAGCTTAAATTTAAGACTCATTAACTAATCTAACTAACTGAAAAGCTACAAACAGATTGAAAACATACCTTAATAAGCTTAATTCAATCAAAATTAAACAAATAAAAGCTAGACTCTAACCTTGTTTGCCCTGCACATCAGATCATTAAGCTAAAACCAAATACTATCCTACCTGACTGTTTTTGCTCAAAATACACTCTAAGGTTCTTCCACATTTTAAAAACTAAAAACAGGTGCATTAGACACTTATCTGGACACAAAAACTTCAACCTAAACAAGCTCTAAAGAAACTTATCAAATAAGTAGTTTAGAAGCCAAATTAGACTTAGCAGACTTAGTAACTTAAAAACCAAACTTCATATTTTGACTAAACTTATTTTAAGCTTAAAAGAACTATTTATAAGACTCAGTTAGAGCTTATGAAGTCCGTTTTGAAACCCAAAAGCTACACAAGCAGTCTTAAGTATGTTAAAACTGCTTGTGCCAAACACCTCTTTAAAACCTAAAAAAACAATTTTAAGCTAAGACAGCTTTTGTTAATCAATGAATTTTGAAAACACATTAAGATTAATGATATTTAATAACAATTAAGCATAAATCTTAGGAGGATACGCATTTATCTAATAAGCTACAAAAATAAGCAGATATGACTAAGATATAAGCATTTTGATATAAATCCTAAATAAAACTAATCTTAATGATGAACATTTGATATTTGAGACAATATAAGCTAAATTAAGACAGAGTAAGCATAAGCAGGCATTAATAAGCACAAATAAGCTATAAGCAGGAAATAAGCTAAAAAGGAAAAAAATGAGCTAAAAAGTAAAAGTGAACATACCATTTTCCTTTGCTTAAACAAGGACTAATTATGCTCTTAGAGCTATTCTACTAGCTCCAAAGAAAGCTATAAGCCCATCCCTTTTTGGCTTATCATCCAAACAGCTTGTTAAGACCATATTATAAGTAATCTGAGTAATGAGCTTATTAAGTTAAGCTTAAAACAAGCTTAGCTTAATAAGAGACAGCTTAGAAGAAATTGAGAGCTTATAAGAGCTTATTAGGATATTTTAAACCATAATTGCTTACAAGTAAAACAAAATTTAAGGCACAATATAAATGAAATTTGAATTTTATTAAAACTGAAAGTAATTACAAGCTTTTGAAAAGTAGATTACATAAAATGAAAGACAATAAGCTATTAATAAGCTACTAAACTACTATACTCCTACTCCTACTCAAGATAGATTTCAGCTGTGATATTGCCTCTCTATTTATAGTGAGGGTGTGAAGCTTCTAGGCCAAGGAGCGTATCTCATTCTTCAATCAAAGCCATCCATTCATAACAACCCTTCAATCCTTCATTAAGAGCCCTTGGATCACTCCATATCCTTTCCACTAATGGGAGAGTGTAGGATTGCCAGCTTGGCCTTGGAATGATGTGTCAGGTGTCAGAGCCTTCTAGAAGAGGTGAAACGGGATGGGGAGAGGGTGAATGGGATTTTAAAGTGTTACAAATTCGTTGCAGTTAAAAGACATGGGAGGGAGGAGGATGGTATACAGTAATTTTAACTCATTTATATCAATTGACTTGGGCTTGGGTTGGATTTGGTGTTGGGCTTTTATAATGGGCCAGATTTTATAATAAGAGTTTATGGATGGGATTAGATTTATAAGAACTTAAGGTATGTAGATAACATGTTAATGGGCTGACCCGGCCCAATAAAATGGGAACGGGTTTGCCCATTAAGGATGTATACGCCTTCGACTTTGATTTCTTGCACTTTTTCTAATCCCGTGCTCGGTTTTGTCCGTATTTGCTTTATTTTTGTCCTTTTTGAAACATATCCATACCTGCAAGACACAATTCACGAAATACACATATACAATACATTTTTATGTATTTTTGGTCATTATTGGTCATTTTAGCTTGTTTTATTAGGTAAAAGGTATGTGTATTTAAGCACATACCACACACAAACATAAGCACGATGCAGATATATACTAAGGTGATAAATGCAAATATAAACGTAAAGCGGTAAGTAAAAGAAAGCGCAAACCAGACACGATCATTTATAGTGGTTCAGTTACGAGGCTCCTCTTTTCCTTACTCCACTGCTCGAATTTCCAACTCGAGAGTTACTTTACTAGTCAGCAAGCTCCCTTCACGGCAGAGAAAACCTTACAACGTCGCTTACAATATTTGTTGACACTAAGCTAAATGACGAGTCCTTCTTCAGGTACAACCAAACCCGTTATGTTTATGGCTTAACATAATAAACCCTGATGCCACTTACAATGTTTTTCAACACTAAGCTAAATGTCGAGTCCTTCTTCAGGTACAACCAAACCCGCTATGTTTTGTGGCCCAATGTTGGAAAAATGGTTATTGCAAAATGAGTTTTTGCAAACTTTGGACAACATTTAACATATGTAGATGTTATATATCTTTATATTAGATTGGGGCTTTGCGTTCTCCTCGAAGAGAGCTTCGCAACGAGCTAAAGTATGTCCAAAGTGGAGTTAAGATGAATGAGATATCGTGTCTCAAAGTGAGGCACGTGGAACACAAAATCTGGGAACTAAAACTATCCCACATCGCCCAAAAAGGGAAGTGGATAGTGGTTTATAAGGACATCTTGGTATTGGCTACCAAATTCCTTTAGGTTGGTTATGCTCCCACGCCTACGTGCGCGCGCAGGGGGGTGCAGAAAATGGGATTTCTGGGCCAAAATGGGTTCGAAGCTTCTGAACTCATGCGAGCCCGCCCGACCTGCGGACACGAATGCAGCTCCGAAAGGTCGCCTATGCGCGTATCTTTTTGCTACTTATTTCGTTTTCTTATCTGATAAGGTTTCCAGAATATTCTGTGTTTGTTTAAATTATCTAGTTTATCTAAAACTTTCTGATCAAGGTTTAGATATATACTGATGATTTAAATCAGCTGAATTTTAGCAGCTATCTTGGCTTGGTGACCAAGATAGGGTTTAGCTATAAATCGACCTCTTCTCATTCATTTTTCATACACAGAAAACGATACTCCTATACCATACATAACAGGCTATTTCCAGCAGTTCCATCGATCAGAAACCTCGATCCTTTCCGTAATCTTTCAGGCAAGTGTGTCAAGTCCGGCTGTACAACAGCTTTGGACGTTGTACCCTGGGAAACAGACGGCGAATCTGTTTTAAGGGAATCGTGTTAAACACGAGCCTCGTTCTTAATTACTGCTTTAATTTTCTGTTAATTACTGTCTGTTAATTTATTGTGTTACTGTCATTCGATTTATACTAATAAAAGTGTGCAGGTTTCCCAACAGTCTTAAAACAGATTCTGTGTAGACAGAATTAAAACGCTTTTGTTAAATCGGATTAATATTGTTAACATGTTTTTTTAAATAAACTGTTTCTGTCGAAACCAAGATAGAGTTTCGTTGGAAATCAGTTTTAGAAAACAGATTTTAATTTGCAGTTTTACAGATCCATAACATTTTAAGGAATTATTCGAATCAGTTTACATATATAAACCAAGATTGAGTTTATATCAAACTGATCTATTTTATTCATTGAAACCAAGACTGAGTTTCTTTAAAGCAGATACCGAGTAATTACAGTTTGTTTAACTGTTTGTGTTTAATCTTTCAGGATGACTAACACTCAAACTCCTCCTCCTGCGACTACTGTTGTGAACACAACCGGTGCGCCGGTTACCAACACAGTGGCTAATCATGCGGAGAGACCAGAAAAATTCAATGGTCAGAATTTCAAGAGGTGGCAACAGAAGATGTTCTTCTATCTCACCACCTTGGGCCTTGCGCGGTTCTTGAAAGAAACTGTACCTCAGGTTGAACCTCCTGCCGAAGGTCAATCCTCTAATGCACAGGCTGTGCAAGCTGTGGAAGCATGGAAACATTCAGACTTCTTGTGTCACAACTATGTTTTGAATGGTTGTTTTTGTCATGTAAGGTTTTTGTTGGAGTGCAATGATTCACAGTGGAGGCGACATAGTAAAGTGAAGATGTTAACCCTATTATAAAAGTGTTTTTATTGGATTTTGAGGCCCAACTCATAAAGACTACAAATTTAAAGTGTTAGAAAACCGAGATGGAATTTAACCCCGCTGAGTTGCGGCGGGTGGGCGAAATAAAAGAAACTTGGATTGAACTTTTGTTTTTTTAATTTATGGTAAAAAAATCATAAACAATTAAAAGTTGAGGGTGAAGACATAAACCTTTTTGTTAAATTTTTTTTTACTTTGGGTCAGACTTGGGCCTAAATATTATTGGGTGCAAGTACTTAGCAAAATTTTGGGCCGCACTGTAGCAAAATTTTTTATAATAATATTTTATCGGCGTCAGAAGCATTGCAATATTTGTGTGGGTTTATTTTTCGGCATCATGTTTAATAGTTTGTTTTTTTTCTTTATATGAGCTTATGTCCCGCGCGTTATTGCGGGGCATTTTTTTTCCGGAGTTATTTTTCCGGTCTCATGTTTAATAGTTTGTTGTTTTTATATATGGGCTTATTTTCTTTCCTCATTTTAAAAGTTGTTTTGGTTATTTATTTTTTTTTGCTATATGGGATTTTTTTTCTTTTTTTTAGTTTTAGTGGCGTAAAATGACACCGTTTAATGCAATCTAGAGTTGTATGTTTGTGACTCTGTCGATTATTTTAAAATTATTAGGTATCGAAAATGTTTCCACGGGTATTTTTTTATCTGAATAAATCGGTACTTTTGTATTATTTTTTCCCTTATTTTGTGCCAAACAAATTTTAAATTTTTTTTTTGGGCTGGCCCAAAGTGGAAGCCAATAAACAAGGGCCCAAAAATGAAAACAAAAAAAAGTTATTGTACGAAGGATGGGTGAAAACGACGTAGTTTAACCCATCTCTAGTATATGTAAATAAACAAGCAAAAGAACCCGCGCGTGCTGCGGAGCTAATTTTTTTCCCGAATAATTTTTTTATACGTTTCGAGGGTTTTTTTTGGGCGATGCGTTATGGCGGGGCTAATATTTAATATTTTCTTTTTTTGTATGATTCGGGGGAAAAAAAAATTTGCGTTTGGACGTGCTAATTGTTTTCACGAATTTTTCAGTAAATAAGTTAAAAAGGTTAGGGTATCCGTTTTCCTATTTATTGTTTTTACTTTTTGGCCAGATTTTAGGCTATTTTTGGTATTTTTTGTTTGGCTAATTATTTCCCGATATATCTTTTTTATTACGTATTAGGGATTTTTTTTTTTTGCGTTGGACGAGGTTAATTTTTCCCGAATATTTTTTTTTTGGGACGGTTCGATATCTTTTTTTGAGGCCGATGAATGTAAAAAAGTTGTGAATAATAAAAACTTGACTTGTTTTTTTTGTTAATTTTTTTACGGGATTATTTTTATGTAAGAAAATTTGTAAATAGTTAAATGTTGAGGTACCGTTTTGTATTTTTTTTTTACTTTGGGCCAATTTTGGGCCAGATTTAATGCGAATTTTTATGCTAGGTTAGTCGACAAAAGTGTATATGAGTAAAATTTTTTTATATGGCTTATTTGTGTGCCTCATGTTTAAAGTGTATGTTTTTTTTTGCTATGAGTTTTTTAATATAATTGGTTGTACGTTTGTGACCATACGGTTATTTTAAAGTTCTTAGTTGATCGAATAATTGTTTTCCGTCGAGTAAATTTTTTTATCTGTAATAAATCTGACTTTGTAATAATTTTTTTAACTCCTACTTTGTGCAACAAATTAAAAAAAAAAAAAAAAATCCAAAATCGGCTGACCCAAAAAGAGGGATCCCGTTACTTGTAGCTGAAGGCCCACAATCAAAACGACTGCGTTTTTGCACAAATTTGTATATTTCAAACTAAGCCTAAGAACAAATTAAGTTAGATTTTTTTAACGCTATAATCTTTATTAAGTTAAAGATGCGAAGTACTAATGTCCAAAGAAATTTAGATCGTTGGGCGTGGTGTGTTTGGTGACGATGACGACGAATACTAGTAGGATCATTTTAATTTTATATCGTAATGTTTTTTTATTTCGTAATGTTTATTTTTTAATTTCCGTAATTATTTTTTTTAATGTAATTGTATGTTTCATATTGAATGAAATGATTAGTATGTTAAATGAAATGAAAAAATGGTTTAGGGGGATTTAGGAAAATAAAGAGGCGAGTGGTGTTTATTATTGTGGTTATGATAAGATGGAGAATTAGTTGTATGTTGATGTTGATGCTGATGTGTGCGCAAAAATAAGGTGTTATGGAGTTTACTACCACCTATCTACTCTCTTTGAAAAAATTACAATATTTCTTCCCTATGGTTTAATCCAAAAATCACGTTCGACCCAGTTCATTTTAAATACCCAGTCGTCCTAGAATTTTGAAACTGTACCTGTAACGTTGGCCCGTCCCTATTTTGGTATGGTCTTTACATTTCTCGTTAAGTCGCTAATTAATAAAAAAGGTATTTTGGTCTTTTTGCTCCTGCCACCACCATAGGGACGAAACTTGTAATTTTTTCTTATTATTATTATTATAATTTTTTTCTTGTTTTAAAAAATTTTTAAAATTTTTTTTATTCGGATTCAGTTTACTAGAAGAAAAATTAATAAGTCGCTGGTGGTTTTTTAAAAAAATTTAAATATTTTTTCTCAAAAGAAAAAAAAAAAAAAAAAAAAAAAAAAAAAAAGACTGAAACCGAAGTAAAAAAATTTTAAAATTTTAAAATTATTTATTATAGCTCGTAAATCTGAAACCGGAAAATACAAAAAATTAAAATTTTTTAAAAAAGAAAAAAAATAATAATAATAATAAATAAGAAAAATTACACGATACGCCCTATGTTGGTGAACAGGATCAAAAAGACCAAAATACCCTTTTTAATAAAATAAGACTTAACGAGAAAAGTTAACGACCAAACCAAAATAGGACGGCCAACGTTACCAGTATTCAAATTAAAGGACGACTGGTGTATTTAAATGAAACAGGGACAAACGTGATTTTTGAATAAACCATATGACTAAACATGTAATTTTTTCCAAAGAAAGATGAATAGGTGTAGTAACACCATAACACCATATTTTTGCCGCCACATCAGCATAACACCAACATCAACACCTCTCCTCTTATCATAACACCAAATAACACCACTCGCCTCTTTATTTTCATAAAACCCCCTAAACAATTATTTCATTCATTTAACAAACTAATCATTTCATTCATAATTAAACATACAAATTACATTAAAAAAAATATTACGAAATTAAAAAAAACATTACGAAATAAAAAAAACATTACGAAATAAAATTAAAATGATCCCTACTCGTCTTCGTCGTCCTCGTCACCCAAAACACACGCCCAACCTGTCCTACATTATCTTTGACAATTAGACTTCGAAACTTAACTTATTAAAGATATATGCGTTAAAAAAATCTACTTAATTTGTTCTTAGGCTTATTATAAATATACACAATAGCTGACAAAAACGCAGTCGTTTTGATTGTGGGCCGTCAGCTACAGTAACGGGATCCCTCATTTTGGGTCAGCCCGATTTTGGATTTTTTTTTTTTTTTTTAATTTGTATGCACAAAGTAGGAGTTAAAAAAAATATTACAAAAGTTCCGATTTATTCAGATAAAAAAATACTCGCGGAAACATCTTCGATACCTAATAACTTTAAAATAACCGATATGGTCACAAACGTACAACCCATTATATTAAAAAAACTCATAATAAACAACCCAGCCCCAAAAAAAACAACACTTTAAACATGAGCCCAACACATATGCCATATAAAAAAAATATACAAATATACACAATATGTCGACAAACTAGACCCTAAAATTCTCATATAAAACTGGCCCAAAATCTGGACCCAAAGTAAAAAAAAAATACAAAACGTTACCGTCCACGAATAAAACATATTAACCAATTTCAATACCAAAAAAATCCCGAAAAAAAATTAACAAAAAAAAACAAGACAAGTTTTTTAATAATCACAAACTAATATTACATTCATCGCCTACAAAAAAAGATATCGCACCGACCCCAAAAAAAAATATTCGTGAAAAATTAACCCGACCAACTGCAAAAAAAAAAATCCCCAAATCAACAAAAAAAAGAAAATATCCTTGGAAAAAATTAGCCAAAAAAAAAAAACCAAAAAATAGCCTAAAATCTGGCCCAAAGTAAAAAAAATAAATAGAAAACGGACCCTCACCTTTTAACTATTTACGAAATATTCGGGAAAAAATTAGCCCGTCCCAACGCAAATTTTTTTCCCCCGAATCATACAAAAAAAGAAAATATTTAAAAATTATCCCCGCCATAACACACCCAACGCCCAAAAAAAACCCCACGAAGTTTTGACCCGTTTGACTTCTATTGGGTTTTCCAGCGGGTTTGGGATTAATCCGGTTGATTGGGTTTTGGCCCAACACTAGGATCAGACACTTCAATTAGACATTGTAAATTTATGCAAGTGATGGCTGATTTTCACTCAAATGCAAGTCTTCCAAAAGGTTTTAACTCAACTTTCTTGGTATTAATTCCAAAACAAAATGCTCCAAAAGACATCACCAACTTATGACCAATAAGTTTAATTAACGCGCCTTACAAGATTCTCTCAAAGGTGATTGCCAATAGGTTGCGATCAGTCATGAGCAAACTAGTAAGTGAAAATCAGTCTGCTTTTATCGCAGATCATCACTTGTCTGATAGTGTCATGTTTGTTAACGAGCTTTGGCATCTCCTAAAGAAGTCTAAAACGTCTGTTATGTTCCTCAAGTTGGACTTTTCCAAAGCTTATGATAGTGTATCACATAATTTCCTTTTATATACTCTAAATGAAATGGGCTTCACGAACAGATTTGTATCTTGGGTCTCAGCGTGTATGTTAGACGTGCACTTTTCTATACTGATAAACAACTCTCCTACAAAAGAAGGTGTTATGGGTCGAGGTCTACGACAAGGTGACCCTCTGTCTCCATTGTTGTTCATTCTTGTGACAGAGGTTATGAGCAGAATGTTATCGCCATCCCTGAACAGAGGTTTGCTGCAAGGTGTACGTTTAGACGATTCATATAGCATAAATCACTCGCAATTTGCAGATGATACGATACTATTTTTATATCCTTCAACCGGTGAAATCAATAAAGTACGTGTTTTGGTTGACTTGTTCTCTCATAAAGTTAGCCTTTCAAAAACCGCTTATGTATGGAATTAACATTGATAGACAAAACTGAACAATATGCTCCAATTGTGGGTTGTTGGTTGGAACTTCGTTTGAATAAATTATTTGGGAGTTCCTATATGAATTAACAAGAGTATCAGTGCATGTGAAAAGGTGTTTGAAAGGATTCAAGTGAAACTAACCGTATGGAGAGGGAAGGTGCCTTTCAATGGTGGTCGAATCGTGTTATAACAAGCGATTTTGACAGCTTATCGATACATTAATGGAGTCTTAAAGCACCTGTAACAGTAATAAACAACTTGAAAGGTTGCGAAGGCAATTTTTATGGGTGGGAGCTCAATAAGAAGAATAGTACATATAGTCGCTTGGAACATCGTTTGTAAAGCGAAGGATTACTATATTACCCTTGTTTGAAATTATTATTACGAACTTTAAAGAAGACTTTAATTAATTAGCTAAGAGTAAAACTATCATTCTGTCAAAAAGTAAGAGAGCGAAAGCAGTAATAAATGTAATTTTATTAAACTGTGTGTTTTTTTGTCGGGAGACAATAATTATGGGACGGAGGGAGTATATGTTAACTGATTCAAATAATTCCTTAAAATGTTATGGATTTGTAAAACTGCAAATTTAAAATCTCTTTTCTAAAATTGATTTCCAACGAAACTCTATCTTGGTTTTGACATAAACAGTTTATTTAAAAAAAATCTGATAACAATATTAATCTGATTTAACAAAAGCATTTTAATTCTGTTTATACAGAATCTGTTTTAAGACTGTTGGGAAACCTGCACACTTTTGTTAGTGTGAATCGAATCACAGTGAATAAGTAAATTAACCGAAAGTAATTAACAGATAATTAAAACATTAATAAAGAACGAGGCTCGTGTTTAACACGATTCCCTTAAAACAGATTCGCCGTCTGTTTCCCAGGGTACAACGTCCAAAGCTGTTGTACAGCCGGACTTGACAAACTTGCCTGAAAGATTACTAAAAGGATCGAGTGTTTCTGATTGATCGAACTGCTGGAAAAAACGTCTGATGCGTATGGTAAAGGAGTATTGTTTTATGTGTATCTAAACTGAATGAGGAGGTTTTTATTTATAGCTAAACCCGATCTTGGTCACCAAGCCAAGATAGCTGCTAATTTTTAGTCGAGTTGATATCTACAAACTATTTAAAAAGAATGGATAAAACTTACCCACAAAGTTTAATCTCAATCTTATAGTTTGAATGGAACATAATATTCTGGAACTTGGAAACGAACCAACAGCAAAAAGATAAGCGCATGGGCGAGCTTTCGGAGCTGCATTCGTGTACGCAGGTCGGGCGGGCTCGTATGAGTTCAGAAGCTTGAACCTATTTTGGCACAGAAACCCCATTTTGTGTTTCACGTGCCTCAGATTTTGTTTTGTGGGATGGTTTTAGTTCTCAGATTTTGTGTTTCACGTGCCTCACTTTGAGACACGATATCTCATTCATCTTAACTCCACTTTGGACATACTTTAGCTCGTTGCGAAGCTCTCTTCGAGGAGAATGCAAAACCCCAATCTAATATAAAGATATATAACATCTACATATGCTAAATGGTGTCTAAAGTTTGCAAAAACTCATTTTGCAATAACCATTTTTCCAACATTATTAACATCCTGGCTTCAGTAGTGGTGTGTTAACTTAGAACGCAATTAAACTTTTATCTTTTAAGAAATCAGATTTAGTAATGTTGTTACAACTCCATGTTATGTGTAAGATATAAATTTGAAAGGTAGTATGTTTCTATCTACTCTCTTTATATCATCTCTTAATTACTTTATTATTTCGGTTTTATTTAATGCGGACAAGAAGAAATTTGAATATTTATGTTTACATCATAGCCATTGACATCTAAAAACATAGCTAAAGTAACCAAGTGACTTGGATCAAAAGGTATAATACTTTTGCTCTAAGAAAAAAGTCAATTTTTTGTCCCACATCGCCTTGTGGAGAATAAATGGCTGAGGTATAAATGCTATAAATTGTATTTGGCCATTTGTGTCTTTACATTAGTCTCATGATGCTTATAGTTTTTAATGTTTTGAATGGATTTGGGCTGTTTGTATTATCTATCTGTCTAAATGTTACGATACGAACAACTTCTCCTTCGCTCACCACATTTATAAACTACAATATTCTATTCAAGTTTCATCTCATTATATTTGCAAAGGACATTGTTCATTTGCGCCATAGAAAAAGTAACTACATTTATAGTCTTTGACATAAAGATAGTCAAGAGAGCATAACTATACAAGTAGAAGCTCAAACGCCACACATATATTGCATATTAGATAATAAAAATCCATGCCATAATGGATGATATTCCAGCGAAAAAATTGAGATGGTGAAAAAGTTACCCGTGTTATGTGTTAGAAGTTACCGAGACAAACACATATAAAACAGAGTAAGTTACATGGTTCGTCTTTGTGGTATACGTTGACCGACAAGGGTCATCCTTTGAACAAAAAAGATGCACAATCCATCCTTAAGTGGGAAACGTTATGTATGGTTGGTCCTTCTCTTTTACGGGCCACACTAACGAGTGTTAAGCATCGATCCACAAAGGGTATTTCTGTCTTTTCCCCACCCCCACTACTTTCCACTTGCATTTAAATCTTCCTATCTACCTTTTTCATTTCATTCACAGTCCCCCATACTTTGTTAACATTTCATCTCTCTAAACTTTTGATCTTCTTAACAATTCATCTCTCTAAAAATTAAACCCTTATTTATGGCAATAATTCACAATTAAAATGGAGAAAATGGTGGTACCAATGTACAGAATACGAGAACGACATAGGGTTGAATTTGATCCTAATGTGGTTTATGGTAAGCCATGTTTTCTTATAATGCTAACGGTTTTTTTGATGTTTTAGGTGTTAATTATGTTTGAAACCCTTATATGTTGATGAAAAATAGTTTAGTTGATTGGTAATTGTATAAGCCTTAATGTTTGTCCCTTTATTTTTAGCTGGTGTTCGTACTCTGTTTTCAATTAGGCTTCATCATGGAGGTAGTTCACTTCGTCACCTAGTAGGTCTTACATTAATGGTCAAATGCACATTGTTGATGAGTTAGACAGTGATGAGTTCTCAGTTCATGAGATAGACTCAATTGTGGAAGAATTAGGCAATGATGGGCATAAGGTAATGTTTTACCATTTTTTTAAAACCTGATAGTGATTTAGATTATAGCCTACAACCTTTAGGAAGTGACCAAGATGTTCTTTTCATGGCTAAATATGTTGAAGAAGGTCACAAACTCATTGATGTATATGTTGAGCATGAAAGAACCAACCCTGACCTATATTTTACCTCACCCCTAAAAACCAGGAGACTAGTTATACAGGAGTTAAAAGATGATGAACCCAAACAATGTAGAGCAGGGAGTACTAAAGTGAGTAGGAAAATGGTTGTTGATGTCAATGTAGGGCAAAGTAGTGAAAGTACTAAGGATGCAGGGCAAAGTAGTGGGTGTGCTAAGGATGCATGTCAAAGTAGTGAGGGTGCTAAGGATGTAGAACCATATGTACCTAGCCAGGGCAATAATGCATTTGTGAATGATTTTTACTCTTCATATGACCCTTATGTAGAGTCCCAAGACCCAAACTTTGATCCTTTTGCTGATTTAGATTCCATATTACCAACAAATACCACTCATCAAGCAGAAACTGATGTGGGTGATAAGGATGACTTAGTTAGTAAACATAGTTAAGGTCATGGGGATGATACTGAGCATAGGGATGATATTGAGCATAGTAAAGGGAATGAGCATAGTAAAGGGAATGAGGACACTGATTCTAGTGATGATGATAGCCATGATAGTGATTACATTATGTATGAGGAAAATTATTTTGATGATGTAGATGTTAACATGGAAGACTTCCACTACAATATTGATGAGACTGTTGAGTTCGTGGGTTATAAGAACAGAGATGAGATATTTGATGAGGAAGAAATAGAAGAGGATGTAGAAGTTCTTAATAATGACTACTTTGAGAGTGATTCAGATGAGGAGAATGAACTAGATAGGTTAAGAAAGAGGAAGTTGAAACAAATAAGGAAACATGCACATGCTTCTCCCTAAGTCTATAATACTTACTTTTATGTTGATCAAGATTTCCCAAACAAGGCTGCAGTGAAAGAGTTAGTAAAAGAGCATTCAATTGAAACAAGTAGGGAACTTAGAATGGAAAAAAATGACAAAGAAAGAGTGAGGGTAATATGCAAGGGTGTTATTCCAAGTTTGCCAACTAGTGAGCCCAATGGGCCTGCTGATGGATCTACTAATGGGCCTGCTAGTCCATCAAAAGTAAAGTGGACAAAATCAAAGATAGCTGAAGCTTCAGGGTACCCTAGTCCATCAAAACAGAAAATGACAAAAGAAAGGATAATAAATGGGGGGAAACCAAATAGTAAGAAGGAGGCTGATGGCAATAAATGTCCATGGATGTTGCTTGTATCCAAACTAAAAGACTGTGAAACCTGGCAGGTCAAAACGCATAGATCCAATCATAAATGCTTACAGTCCAGAACCAACTTGTATGCCACATCTAAATGGTATTCTAAGGAATTAGTCCAACAACTCTAGTCAAACCCTAAAATACCAGTTAGAGCTATGCAAGAGCAATTACAGAGGACACATGAATTAGCTGTTTTAGAGAGTAAGGCATTTAGAGCAAAAGCAGAGGCTGAAAAGAAGTTGAGAGGGGATTATACTACACATTATAAGATGCTAAGGGATTATGTGTTAGAGTTGCAACAATCCAACCCAAACACAATTGTCAAAATTCAAGTCAAATATGAAGCAGATCATACAGTACCAACTAGGGTTTTTAGAATAATTTATGTGTGCTTAGGGCCTTTGAAAGATGGTTTCAAGGCCGGAATGAGAGAGATACTTGGACTTGATGGGGCATTCTTGAAAGGTCCATTCCCTGGACAACTATTAAATGCTGTGAGTGTTGACCCAAATAATGAAATCTATCCATTAGCATATGGGATTGTGGAGACTGAATATACAGATTCTTGGACATGGTTTCTAACACAATTGAGAGATGATCTAGACTTGTACAGGAATTTAAATTTCACTGTCACAAGTGAAAGGCAAAATGTATGCTTTTATCTACACTTATTATTGTCTTGCATTTTAAACTTTTAGTTAACTTATTTGTGTTTAATGGGGATGAGGTATCTATTACCAGGTAAGTGGTCCATTTCATGACCAGTGTGTAGTCAATGTAGAGCAGATGACTTGTACATGTAGAAAGTGAGAGTTGATTGGGATACCCTGCAAACATGCTGTGGCAATAAATTAGAACATGTCACTTAACCATGAAACAATAGGCTTACCAGAGGAGTAGGTACATCCATGTTATAGGTTGGAAACATGGAAGAAAGTTTACTCATACAAAGTCAATGTTTACGAATAACTATTGCGACTAATGAGACATATAGGGTTTTAGAACATTCATAAGCAAATGGGCGAGGTACGTAACTATTTAAGCATTATTTCCATATTATATCGTTTGCTATTTTTGATCTATGATTTACAATAACTTTTATATACTTGTAATCAAGTACTAAGGACTTGTATTTTTAAGCATTTATAAGAACTTTTCCTACATTAAAGATTGATTGGATGGATTTCGAGTTTCTAGTTTTGTTCACTTTATTATAAACAGGCAAAAGAGTTAAATGAGTATCCTTCGACTTTTTTTTAAGAAATAGCTAATACTTAGATTTACATAATAAATAAGTAAAAGTATGAATGAGTGATTTCTTTAGTTATCTATAAAACATATAAAAATAGATTGAGATCCTCTAAAGTTCATATGAACTTTACCGGTAAAGTTATTTCATAAAAATAAATTAAACTAGATCCCTCAGTAGACCCACTGTTATGTTTTTTTTTAACGGCGATTTATTAAAACACTAGCAAGGAGCTAGATCAAACAAGAACAATATAAGGGTTCTTAAGCCAATCGTCCCACTTGAACGACGCTTTACATCTGAATTTACACCAATAAAAAGAATCTGCTACCACCTGAGCATCAACCACAAGTTGGCAGACCACAAAAAGCAAGGAGGAAGTCTCAGTTAAAGAGAGATGTGTTAAAGATAGACAAGAGTGGGAAGCTCACCAGAAACTATAAGACCGTGACATGTGACAAGTGTGGAAGCAAATGACACAACTCAAGGACTTGCACTGGTCCAAGAAATCTACAGTCCCAAACTGGTAAGAGGAAAACAAGAACTGCTGGTGAAGATGATATGTCAAGAACACAAACAACTGCTGCATCTCAGAGAGGTATTTGTGTTTTGATTATGAATATATGGTTTTTTTGTTTGACATTGAATAAATGGTAATTGGTCAGTTTGATCTAAGTAATTTTCTTTTACTTTGATATAGGAACAAGATCAGATTATGCTGCTGCTGATAAAGGGAAAGGTGTTGCAGTAGATGATGGGTCAAATAAGAAGAAATGTCAACCCAGGAAGAAAATTATTAACATTGGTTAACAATGATGTTAGGTTTATGTTAGTTTATGTTTGTTTGTTTAAGTTTAGGATTATGACAATTTGGATTGTGTCTGTTCACTCTTTGAATTATGTCTGATGTTTAGTTAAGTTATTTTGGATGTTGATGGCATATATGCCTTCAAAACTTAACTATTTAATGATACTCAGGCAAGTTATGGTAATGGGTCAGTTTGGTTTTTTTTGTTTATGGTAATGGGTCAGTTTGACTTGAGTATATTGGTAATGGGTCACTTTGTCGTCATTAAAATAGAGCCACAAACTGCTAATGGTTAATGGTAATGGGTCAGTTTGACTTTACAAAGCAACAAATAACTTTGATTCATTCACAAACACAAACAAAAATAACAACTAACTTGGATTCATTCATAGATCATAACAAAGACGCACAGACACCCTAACTATCAACTGACTTGAGTACACCACCTAAACACAATCTATATCTAGAACATAACATCAAAACACAAAAGACAATCCACAACTGACTTCAGTACACCACCTAAACACAATCTATATTTAGAACATAACATCACTTACAATAGCTTGAAAACAACAAACATTATAAAAAAACACCAAGAAACATAGAGATACTTCTTCATCTTTGCTCTTTCTTCCATCGCATGCTGAATCTGGGCTTCATGGTTGTTCAATGATCTCAATAGTCCAGGTATGATTAAAGTAGATCGCCGACACATAGGTGGGTCAAGCCAATCTATGAAACCGCAACATACCCAAAACCTTCGTCCTGGGTTTTCATTGGTCCATGATGTTCTCACAACTGCTTGTGCTCCACAATGACATCTCACCATTTTTAATTTTGTTTTGATGGGTGAGTTTAATTAGGGATTTATGTTAGGTTAAAAAGTGAAAGGGGTATTTATTTTATAGGCGGGAAAGTAGTGGGGGCAGGGAAAAGATGGAATGTTTTGATCGGGGTAGATGGGAAGATTTAAATGCAATTGGAAAGTAGTGGGGGTGGGGAAAAGACGGAAATACCCTCTGTGGATCGATGCTTAACAATCGTTAGTGTGGCCCATAAAAGAGAAGGACCAACCATACATAACGTTTCTCACTTAAGGATGGATGGTGCATCTTTTTTGGTCAAAGGACGACCCTTGTCGGTCAACGTATACCACAAGGACGAACCATGTAATTTACTCTAAAAAAAATGGAGACCATATTATTCACATAACCTTCCCCCCATTTCACACCAAAAGCACACACTAATACCGTTACACAAACACATATGATAGAAGTCATTCTTCTCCACAGTTTCACACACTAAAAACACACACTAGTACCATTCCGCCATGGCTGATACCTTTCGAATCTCATTTTCACTATTTTGCCCTAATGTTTTTGGAGGTTATATCGAATCCCTAATTATTACGAGTTAATTTCATTTAATTACGAAGATATTTTGTCAGTTGTCTGAAATTTTGTATATTCGTTGAATAATTCGTTTAATTTACTTGTTTGATTGTTGATTTGATTGCGAAATTGAGTCTATGAACGTAATTTGATTGCGTACATTTGATTCTGACCTAATATCGATAAGGTTTAAGGCTAAAATTGTGGTTATTTGCTTGCTGATTTGAGTTCATAAAGCTTAGGTTTAGCGGATTAGTTTGACTTAAATTTGAGGAGGTTTAGCCGATCATTGGCTATTAAATCATTGCCTACAAAGTGTTTGATAGAATGTCTAGCAACACTAACATCACTTTACATGCATATTCTATTTTGTGGAGACCTTGTTCATTTGGTTATATTAGAAATTACAATTTTTTGTAGATAGTTCGGAAGCTTACATAGTGTCTATAGGGAAAGGGAAATAATGGAAGATAGGCTCTGTTATAGCACACTGTATTTATTCTTTTTAGTAGACATTTATGTTGTTCGGAGATTAGACGGAGGGAACACCATTGTGCTACACAATTTACTTCGCACTTACACAGTTTCGTTATAGCCGAAATATCTACATATTATAAGCCATATAACTATCATAAGCAGAAAGAATAATGCCACATAGATAGTAAGTGTTTAGACTTTGTCAAATGACTAAAATACTATTTTGACGTGATTTTAAATGTCTAAGATAGGCTCAGGTAAGGTGATCGTATCTTAGACATTTATAGGATACCATAATAAATAAGGTTAAATTATTTATTTTCTAAATCTTATTCCACAGCGAACCTAAATTCTTACACAAAGTCTATATTGGCATATGCAGTAACATACATGACCTCTTTCATGATTACTTTGACTAATTTGATTCTTTAATATTGTGTTTAAATTGCAACTATATCATTTTTTAGGCACTTATTAGTTGTCAGAGACGCAGAGCTACTCGATTTCTGTAACTATACCTGTGAATGCATAGACAGAGACCATAATATTGAAATGTTATCTCATTTACGTTCCCTTGTTTGAAACATATGCAATGTACTTGACGACTTTAGGTATCAAATGCTCCCAGAACCATAATAAATCCTGAAACTCCCACTTTTGGTTCTTGATGGAGCGACTGTGATGTCCACATGGCCATTGCAGGATTGATATTACTGATGTTAGTGAACTCAGGAGGAGATGTATGAGGTGATATTCATGTTTTTAAAAAAAATGGAAAACTGGTATGAATGTTGTTGTCTAAGATTTACATCTAGAAGCTGGCTTACTCACAAGCACCCTGTCCAACTGCATTTTTTGTAGGGAAGCTATTTCATCATTCCTTTTCAACATAAGTATGTATCACCACTCATTTAATCCACCTTGTTTGCTTCTGGCGTCTTAATGATGTTTGAGACTATGTTTTACTGACATTTCTATGTATTTCTGTATACAAAAGGTTATTATTGTCACAAGCTGCCTTATGAAGGATATGAATGGCATGACTGATGTGTATCGAGCAATGCTATCCGTAATCTGTGCCGCATCATAGATGGAACACTTCTTACACAAATCGAGAGGTACACAAGGTATTCATTAGCTACAGGTACAACCAAGCTTTTAGAAAATTGCAATATGTTGCGACTTTGTTTAGCGATTCTTCACGGAATTTTTTACGTATCATTAATTATCTGGTATTGCTCTACTGTAAACAACCTCAGAGATTGTGAAAAGATAGAGCAATAAGGAACAAGAGCTGTTGAGTCAAGGTCTGCACTTGTACAGTTTCATGCACTTGCTCTACTTACCAGGTATCATTTTGATACTCATTGGATACTCTTATTATTTATCTACAACTTATAAGAAAATCCAAATGAATTACTGCTTAGTCTTCTACAAGTATATACAACCCTAAGTTTGCAGCTTATATTACTTATAGAATCGAAGTTACCAGACTATCCAAATCGGAAAATTTAGGAGGGTGTGAGTGACCATGTATGTATATATTACAATAGCTACTGCAGTATTATAAAATACTAGAGTAGTCTTCTTTGAAATATGTAAGGACACATTGAGTTGTATCTTTCGACTGCTGTTAAGGACGTACTCAGTGCGTGTGATGTTTTCTGTAGTCTTAAGAAAAACGATCAAGTAATGCACTTGCAGAAGTTGGACCATCTATAACGCTAGCCAGTCTCTCCAAGGTTTTAGCTTTTGCGGTTGGAAGCTTTATTTCTATGCCAGCATGCCGGGTACTTTCTATGTTTGCAGGTCAGCCGTAGAATTCTTTTTTCTGTTAGTGAATTTTGAACAAATTGCATAGATGTGGAGAATAGGCGATTTGGTTAATGGGTCAAAGTGGGTTTGCGTAAAAACACCTGCCTTTTGTGGTGCAGATCGAAACGTGTCGGGCCGGGTTCGTTGACCAAAAAGTTTCAGTTTTTTATAACTAAAGAGTATATCAAACAGGACTAAAAAATTAGTAAACTTTTGACCGGTTTCACATATTTGCGCCCTTAGAGATTAAACATAACCTCAAACTATATAGTTAGCTGTTCTAAAATCTGATCACAACAATACAGATTCAGACTTTCAAAAGTTTGTATTTGAGTAGCTTGTTACTTTGTGCAGAAAATTCGTTTCGACTGCTGTGCTTTGAAATTGTTATTTTTATGCAGGGGAGTGATGATTATGATCAGACCGAAGACCGAAGAGCCTGAAGATTATGTTGAGGCTCAATGTTTAGATGAAGTTTGGATGGAGGATAATATCCGCACATGTAGAAAGTTTAAATGCATCATATACTTGTAAAAATGGTTTATCACTTGAGGATTCTTTGTAACTTGTTGGATATGTTACAAATCGAATAATTGTTGGACATAACTAGGATGTTTCGGCTTTAGTATGGATGAAGTAGTTTTTTATTATTTGACTATACACGTGTTTTGCAATTTCAGTATTGTAGGTATTGCATTATTGCATTATTGGGATAGGATTTTGGAAAGTGACAACGTATTTCGTCACTGTTGGACGTTAAGGTCCCGTTAGAGTGACGACGTATTTTGTCACTATTGGACGTTAAAGTCCCGTTAGTTTCCCGTTAGGTTCACCCAAATAATGAACGCCTTTCTTTCGTCACTAATTCCCATCAAATAGTGACGATTTTAGCCACTTTTTTTGTTGGTTCAAACCCAAAGAAGCAAAGTATGTAGAAGAGGAAGAAGATGATGATAATTTTCTTTTTATAACATTAAGCACTAAAAAGCAAGGAAAAAGTGATCTGTGGTATGTAGACAGCGGATGCTCACATCACATGACCGGTGATCGAACAAAGTGTAAAGGTCTTGATGAAGCTTTCAAATCTCAAGTACGACTTGGCGACGATAAACAATTACGAATTGAAAGTCAAGGCACAACTGAAATCTCTATAGGAAACAAGAAGAAACTTATTCAAGATGTTTGTTATGCTCCGTCTTTAGCCCATAATCTGCTCAGTGTAGGCCAACTAATGGAAACAGGTCAATTATTATTTGATGATGGAATATGTGTGGTAAAACACAAGGCTACTGGTAGAATTATTGCATGTGCTTATATGCTTCAAATCGTATGTTTTCTCTTGATTTTACTAACATAATATAATCAGGTATGGTAAGCAAAACTATTGCAGAAAACGAGTTATGGCACCAACGATATGGCCATCTATATGTGAAGGGGTTACAGCTCTTGCAAAGTAAGGATATGGTGAGTGGCCTTCATGCAATAAAATCGTTGGGAAAAACTTGTGAAGGATGTATGGTGGGAAAGCAAGCAAAATAGTCGTTTCCTACAAGTAAATCAAAAAGGGCTGATGCAGTTTTAAAACTTGTTCATGCTGATTTGTGTGGTTCGATGAGAACCGAATCACTCGCTAGAAGTAAATACTTCATGCTTCTCATAGACAACTTCAGCAGGATGAGTTGAGTGTAATTTTTAAAGTACAAATCTGAATCATTCGATTGTTTTAAAAAGTTTAAGGCCCTGGTTGAAAAACAAAGTGGAAGAAATATTAAAGTGCTTAGGACCGACCGTGGAGGCGAGTTCTTATCAAAAGAATTCAATGATTTTTGTGACGAACATGGAATACTAAGGCAGCTTACAGCCCTATACACTCCTGAACAGAATGGCGTCGCCGAGAGAAAGAATCGTACTATTGTTGAAATGACTCGGTGCATGCTCAAGCAAAAGGGTATGCGAGATTCATTCTGGGCTGACGGTGTTGCAACGACCGTTTATATTATTAACATTTCTCCAGTTAAATTCGTTTGGGAACAAACACCATACAAGGCATGGAGTAGTAACAAACCATCGGTAAGCCATTTACGAGTCTTTGGATGCATTTGTTATGTCCTTGTTGCAAGTGAAAGACATAAGCTTGCTGGAAAGTCTCAAAAGCATGTATTTATTGGATACTGTACGCAATCAAAAGCTTACAAGTTGTATGAATCTATAAGTATGAAAATTAATATTAGCCGAAATGTGGTTTTTGATGAAGATGTGTGTTGGAATTGGGATGTTCAGAAGGTAATATTCAAATCTCAAGATGAAGAATTCATTACTGATCCGGATACTTCACCTTCCATGAGTACATCTACAAGTCCATCGCAGGTTGGGCCAACAAGTCCAACAAGCTCACCCACAAGCCCTATAGTGTCTTCACCTGTAACCAACAACAACAACACTGTAACAGAGGTATCGGAATCGATACAACTTCGTAGAAGTGAGCGCGGAAGAGTTCCTTGATGTCGTTTTCAAATTGAAGGAGAGGCTTCATCGCCTTAAGAAGCACAAGTCACGGATGATGCTGATGATACTCTAGCTCTATTTGTTGGTGATCCAGTTCATGTTGAAGATGCCCTTGCAGAAGAGGAATGGAAAATGGTTATGCAAGATGAAATTTTAGCCATTCAAAAGAACAATACATGGGAGTTGGTTGACCTACCAGCAGGTAAGTATCCAATCGGTTTAAAATGGGTATTTAAGACAAAATACTTAGCTGATGGAAGCATTCAAAAGCACAAGGCTAGGTTGGTTGTTAAAGGGTATGCACAACAACATGGTATCGATTACGAAGAAACCTTCTCACCGGTAGCTCGCTTCAAAATGATTCGTGTAATTCTAGCGTTGTTGCACAACAACAATGGAAGCTATATCAATTTGATGTCAAATCTGCATTTTTAAATGGAGATTTGAAGGAAGAAGTTTATGTTTCCCAACCTCCTGGTTTTAAAAGTATGAGTCATTTAAATAAGGTGTTTCGTTTGCGCAAGGCGTTATACGGGCTCAAACAAGCACCGCGTGCTTGGTATAGCAAAATTTATGAATTCTTTCACAAAAGTGGTTTTATCAGAAGTCAACATGAGCCAACGCTATATGTAAAAAGGCAAGGTACTGATTTACTAATTGTTAGTCTTTATGTTGATGATATGATCTATGCTAGCTCTTCGTCAAAGCTTATTCTTGAATTTCAAGCATCTATGAAGAAGATGTTTGATATGATTGATTAAGGAGAACTTCGGTATTTTTTGGGGTTGGAAATTATTCATACTAGTAGTGGAATATTCATGACACAGCAAAAATATGTGGAGGACACCATAAATAAATTTCATATGGTTGGTTACAAGATTGCACCAATACCTATGAACATTAATGAGAAATTGAGAGTAATGAGAAATTGAGAGTAGACGATGGCACAGGTTTGACGGATGCAAAAACCTACATGAGTCTAATTGGCAGTTTAATTTATGTCACCGACTCACGTCCAGATGTAGCATACTCTGTTGGTGTTTTGTCCAGGTACATGCATAATCCATAAAAAACTCACTTTGGAGCTGACAAACGTGTTTTCCGGTATTTAGCTGGAACAAAAGATCATGAAGTCTGGTTTCGTAGGCATGATAAATTTGTTCTTTTAGGGTTCTGTGATAGTGATTGGGCAAAATCAATTGAAGATAGGCGCAACACTTCAAGTTATTGCTTTCTTCTTGGCACAACAGTAGTATCTTGGAAATCCAAAAAAGAAGCAACCGTGGCCTTGTCTTTAACAGAGGCGAAGTATGTGGCTGCTACTGAATCTTCATGTCAAGGTGTTTGGTTACGAAGAATCTCGCTGATTGGGGACAAGAGCAAGTTTGGAAGTTACCATATCATGTGTTGACAATATATCAACTTTATTGTTAGCCAGGATATCCTATTCTTCATGTTGGACAAAACACATCAAAATAATAGCAACATAACTTGTGATCTGATCGCAATAAAGAGAGTCAGGGCTAAAGAGTTGCCGGAACCAATGTACATGCTGCAGACACTGTTAACCAACGGATCTGCCACCAAGTAAAGACATGATGAATTTAAATGCTTATCTCGGCAGTTTTGACGTTTCGAATGATGGAGGGAGTGTGAAGTTTGTTTTAATTCTCAGTGTTTGTAGAATTTGAACTAGTCTAAGACCATAAACAAGATAATCAAGTAATCAACACTTTACTAGTGTTTACTTGCCCATACACCACCTCATTAAACACATATGTGTGCATGTTTGAGAAAAACCGATTTGATGTATATATAAGACTAGTTATAATACCCGTGCACGCACGGGTTTGTTCAAAAAGTTATAATTAAGTATGTTAATTAGTATTCCTTGTTTGAGCATGATAAAATGCCACTCTTCCAAAGCCACTTCCTCTAATCTTATGCATTTAAAAGGTCATAAATATCATAGCTTGGTTACAACGCACTTATAGCTCGTGTTGAAAGGTGGCCATGATTATCGTAACTTGGTTCTAATGCGACCATAATCATTTACTTGTGTTGCATTTGTGTATCAAATCCTCTAACCTGGTGTTAAAACCATGAATCATAAATCACCTCTTATTATTTTTAAACAAATGTGTTTTTATGACTCTCAGTTTTACAAATTGAGATAGTTTTGACTTCTATTCGCTAATCATGTACCTTAATTTTGTTATGTGAAAAAGTCGATCCTTTCTGTTAGTCCAATTCAATTTAATAGACTCTTACTAAATACATTTAAAGTTTAGTTAAATTGTCTAAATATTGTCAAACTCTTAGAGCTAATAGCATGAAAGTCAAGTTCAAACTTAATTGTCTATATGTTATTGACAAACAAACACAATTATCAAGCTATTTTCTCAAACAAAAACATACTTTATAAAGTTCTAACGGCTCCAAAGTTCATGCTTGTGTACTCAATATCAAGTATTCATTTTGGGATAACATTAGCAGTTTGGACTTTGGAGCCCATGCCATAGCATATTGCATACACCAGGTCGAATACTTGAATAGATTGACTGTGTAATACTTAATGAGATTGTGCAACAGGTTCCAATATTTCAAGTTTACCTGATTTCTATCATTAATGAAATCTTTCATTATCCTCGACACACAGCTTAACAAAACCCGAGAATAATAGCAGACCTATTTCATACAGATACTATTTTTGACAAAAGGAAAGTTAACTACCTTGGTGAAGTTCCCCGATATAGCATCAAGATAAGAAATCTAATGGATGATAATAGATTAGTGCCGTCTCTTTGTATCACTTTCTTCAACGCCAAGGTATATAGATCCTCGGGAGGACCTCTAATCATAATATAACAAATCATTTAAAAGACTGAACTAATCGCTTGGGTTATATTGTTTTTAAACGACCTTTGAAAAAGATTAAAGTATACATATTATAGTTATTAATCCCTAACAGAGCTAACAACAACATACCCTTTTAGACCAACATTACCTTCACCAGCAACTATAAGGAAGCTTCCTTTGTTGACTCCTCGCACATATACGCCCATTACCAGAACACTTACGGCAATATTTCACCAGAGTAGTTTCGGCAATATTCAGATATCATCTCGCACCATTACGCTTTGGAGATACACAGAAACCACGCATAAACCGTGAACCAACAATCACAAGTCCAAGTCTATGTCCAAGTTCAAGAGGGCACTACAATGATCACGATAAAACATAAAAAAAAACACATATCAGATAATATATAGAAGAATTTGTTATACTGTTAAATTTCTTATGTCCAGGATGTGGCAACCTTATCTAATCACTAATTAAATTTCTTAAACTAATAAGCTATATGCCTTTGTTTATGATGCTCGTATAACTCATCAATTACACTTACAGTAGTTACCAAATACCAATAGGCAATTTAAAAAGATTGATTGCTTATTCTAATGTGAGTTACAAAATTGCTGCTACAAAAGGTGTTAGATTTAATACTCCTACGCATTAAATTCCTAAATTCACATAAGAATTGATGAGTTTGATCATATAGCATACCATATTGACCATATAATAAGTATTATGTTAGATAAATCAAAATATGTAATGGCTACATATACATAGACAGAAGACAAAGATGTGAAACATATTCCAACATATTGTTTCCTTCCCATCAGAATAGACAATGAAAGGGTTTTTTTTAACATAACTTTCATTGTTAATAATTTGATTAATCACCATACTAATATAATCACACCACCATGTTTTAATTATCCCTCCAAGAATGTAAAAGGATATCGACAAAGTAAACAACTTGAAGATGTAGATTTTTTTTGCCATATAAGAATTCATCAAACATGTGTTATGCTTGTAAAATAGGCTCTACCTCATCATTATTAACACCAATATTATGCGAATGATCGAACACCTAACAATATCAGATGTTATAAGGCTTACCTGAATGTATATTCAGCCCAATGACCTCACGAAAATCTGCATAGTGTCTCAGTATACACCCGCACACACTTTTTCAATACAGGTAGTTATGATGAATTCGATGGGAAAAATAAATTGGCCTATGAATTGAGTATATATAAGGTTTAAAGTCGTGAGTTTTTTAGATTGTAATACAATATGAATTTGTATTGTATTAGGAAGTCTGTAGTTTTTAAAATTTACAAATTTACATCCCAGTCCACGAATATGAAAAACCTTTAAAAAAAAGACATAAAGTTAACACTTGACCTTCTTCAATCCAAGACCAAAGTACAAAAAGGTTGGGTCAGCTTCACCTTCTTTGTAATAAGCAAATACCATCCCACTGTCATCATGCATGCTCTCGCCAACAAAGCTGCATAAAATTAGCATAGTTTACATCAGATTCCATCCATATGGTTAACCAAATGCCCGTTTACTCTTCTCCGGGTTTAAACCCTTTACCCACAAATGCCAGTTTACTCAAAAGTACATTAATATTGTACAAACATGCTATAACAACATTCTTTCTGTAATTATCAGTTTCCCATTGTTAAGTTAAAATTATGTCTATTTGATAATAATTACAAAATACTGTCATCACAAATATCCACCCACATCATCCATATGTTTTATCAATAATAAGAAATGGATACTAATTTATTCTTTGACATGATAGTCAACAATTGGCTACAAATCTTAAATCAAACATGAAAAGCACCTTTTCTGAAACTTAAACTCTCAAAATTTTAAGTCACTAAATTTCTAAAGCAAAAAAAACAATTTCTTATATCTTACTACTCAGAATAATGTTCACTCTAGTATGGGTAATGGGCAAATGACTAATAATATAACACTATAATTGCATTAAACTACATATATCTTAGAAGCATAATTGACCAGATGAAAGTAGTAAGATGAGTGAATCATCAAAACCTAAACAAATAATCAAGAACAACATCATTGATAGAGAATACATGATATTATCCTATTTTGACGTGTTCCAATATCATTGGCTTGTATTTACTATAACGGGTAGAAAACTCAATAATCAAATGTACTTACAACATGATCACTGAAGACTATTAAGACACAGTAACTACAACATACGCACAAAGGCCTAATAATCTATGTACATACATCTAATAGCTTCAAATCACATATGGACCCAATATAGAGGACCCTTGCAGAATAGAACAAACTTTTAGGAAGGCAGAAGCTTGTATCATGAACTGGCTATGAAGGTGATGGTGGAAGTGATTTGGTTAAAATTATGAGATTCGTTTCTTTTTTTTATGAATGGTGGATGAATATGGGGTGCTGAGAGGGAGTCACGTTTTTTTTATAAGATTACACTTTTTGCCTACAATTACGAAAAATAGCATTAAGGCCCATGTGTATTTTTAGTTTTTTATACATGTGAGTACAAAAAACGTTTTTTAAAGAATTTTTAGGCAAATTAGGAAATAATTAGGTTTAATTATTTTTCACAATCAAAAAAGAAAATCTAAATTAAAAAAATATTAGTATGATTTGATTTTTTGAAATGCGAATTCCCCACTTAACGTTTTCCTTTACTAAATAAAAGATTTATCATTCAATAAAACTCATCTGTACTATCATACACATCTTACTTCTTTTAGTTCTTGTTTTGCAAAATACCCAACATACCAAATGCGTCTATAATGCTACTATCCAGCACTCCAGCAATGCCATAAATGTTTCCTTCGTTTACATTGTTTTCAAAACTAAGCAAACCTCGATCTAGACCATGAGATCGAACTATTCTAACGTGGCTATTTCGAGTTGTCAAAGAACACATGCATACTTATAGGGATGGCAACAGGCGAGAAAAAACCCATAACACATGGGTACACGCACCTAAATGGGCGGGTAATCCCATTATTTTTCACCCGCGGGTAGGTTGTGGGTGAAAATTTGTACCCATCGGTAGGTGGCGGGTGGGTGACGGGTAATGCATACCCACCGTGGGTGTACCCATTTAAGATACCCATGAGTGTACCCATCTAAATACCAACGGGTGTACCTCTAAACCCATTTTTGTTAAAATAAAACTTATTATATTGCTTAAAAATTTGTGAGGTCGTTGATATATATTTAATAACTACCAAAATCTCTAGGATACACAGTAAACTAATAGTTTCTTTGAGTTACAAGACTAAAGGATGAATATGAAAGATTAAACTTTCAAAGATATATACATGATATATATCTCAGTACATGTATATGATTTAGTGTAATGATGATTAATTTATATAGTTTCAGACATGTAATTAAGTATTTTGTGAACTTGGTATTTAGAAAATTGATATGTTGTCTTATTGCCTAGTTTCATAAATAGTTTACATATCATAGTTTTATGATTTTGTTTTATTTCACAAACTCGCGGGTTTACCCACGGGCAATGGGTACTCACGAGCATGGGTATGGGTAAAAAGTTGTACCCATTGGTAGGTGACGGGTGGGTGGCGGGTGAGAAAAAAATCATGGGTACGGGTGACGGGTTAGATGAACACATACTCATTACCCATGTGTGTCATCCCTACATACTTAGTTGACAAAATAAAAATTACGATTTTATATTAGCAGATAAGGCAAGAGATTTTTTTCTTAAATGAATATCAAGAAATTATTGATTCTCATGCTCCCTTCGTCCCAAAATTATTGTTCACGGATAAGAAATACACAGTTTTAAAAAAATACATTAATTACTGCTTTGGTATCTACGAAAGAAAAAAAAGACAGTTTTACCCTTTTGATAATTAATTATTGTTTTCTTTTATGTTTGTAAATACCAAATTAAATTAAGGATAATATGTTAAACTTAAACAAATCTAATTATTATTTTTAAAAGTAAGACAATTATTTTAGAACAAACCAAAAAAAAGATAGAACAATAATTTTAAAAAGGAAGTAGTAGTAGTTTTCAATTATTGGAGTTACAAGAGTTATGAGAAATAAAAGAAGATTAAAAAAATGACTTTTTAGATCTCTTGCAGCACTTTAATCATGTAACATCATGCATGTTAAACATGAAAATGAATACAGAGAATACCCATATATCCCTACTATAATATTATGATAAACACGAAATTATTTTATTTAACGACCAACCACAATGTTGGTGGTCATGCACGTATGCAATTTAAAGCATGAATAATGCAACATTACAACAAAAAAGTTGGTACTAGTTTCTATAAATAGCAACCAAACTAGACTAAAGCATGTATCACATATTCAAACTAACCATTTCATAAACAAACACCTCTCAAAACCATGGCTCCATCGATCTCGATAACTAACACGGAACCATTCAACATTATGGATTTCGTGGTAAACAAAGGTCATGGAGTAAAAGGCTTAGCAGAACTGGGACTCAAAGCCCTACCACATCAATACATTCAACCTCCACAAGAAAGGTTTGATAGTAGCAACGAAGAACCGAATCAAAATTCCATCCCAGTTATCGATATGTCCAACTGGGATGACCCGAATGTTGCGAAAGCTATATGTGATGCAGCAAGCAAGTGGGGCTTTTTTCAGATAGTGAACCATGGAGTTCCGATTCAAGTTCTTAATGATGTCAAAGATGCAACCCGAAAGTTTTTTGCATTGCCAGCTGAAGAAAAGCTGAAATACTCAAAAGAAAAATCGGTTACAAATAATATACGTTTTGGTACAAGTTTTACTCCCGAAGCCGAGAAAGCTCTCGAGTGGAAAGATTATCTCAGCCTCTTTTTTGTCTCGGATGATGAGGCTGAAACCCTCTGGCCTTCTGCATGCAGGTAATATTATGTTGTTTTAGCTATGCACTACTAAAGAGCGCATTATATGTCGATATATAGCTGCTTTTTTCCTTTAAGCTTATTTAAGTTGGTTTATTTGGTTAATTTTTTTATTGGCAGGAATCAAGCTCTGGAATATATAAAGAGTTCAAAATTGGTCGTCAAAAAGCTGCTCATGATACTTTTGAATGGACTCAATGTGAAAGAAATCGATGAAGCCAAAGAATCGAAGCTTATGGGGTCAAAGAGGATTAAAAAAATACTATCCAAAAGGTTCCTTACCCAGGAACTCACAGTGGGCGTGGGGCGTCATTCAGACGTGTCCACGCTCACCATACTTCTTCAAGATGAAATAGGTGGGCTTTATGTTCGAAATATGGACACCATGAAGTGGATTCATGTCCCTCCGGTTAGTGGATCTTTGGTGATCAATGTTGGGGATGCACTTCAAATCATAAGTAACGGGAAGTACAAAAGTGTTGAGCATCGTGTAAGTGCTAATGGAAGCAGTAACAGGATTTCAGTTCCGATATTTGTGAACCCGAGGCCTAGTGATGTTATTGGACCTTTGCAAGAATTGATTGACAGTGGAGAGAAACCACTCTATAAGAACGTCGTCTACTCAGATTATGTCAAGCATTTCTTCCGAAAAGCACATGATGGAAAGGCTACAATCGACTTTGCAAGAGTTTAATTTCGTGTAAACCACCACTGCACCACATTTCCATTCGTTTAAGAAATAACAGACGAGCTTTATAAGCAATGTATGAAGATGAACTTATTTCAATTCAAATATAAAATTTAGAGGGAAGTGCAAAAATCATGTCTGTGGTTTCTCAAAAAACTGTTGTAATTACATTTTGTATCCATTATGTCGAGCGTCAGTTTCATGAGCTTCGTACAGTTGTAATTACATTTTGGTATATTGTATATGTTACAATGTCATACACTTTGAAATCTTGTGAATCACACTACTTTTATTGAACGACACTGATTGTTAAACACTTTATGATACTGTAGGGAAGCAGTAGTCACTAAACATTTACATGATACTGTGGCGAAACAGTAGACAATATACTCAATTGATTTCTACATTTATACTTACATTTTTGTGACTATTGTATATGTTACAATGTCATAGACACTTTATAAATCTTTGATCCAACATTTATACTTACATAAACCTATGAACTCACTAATTTTATGTTGACACTTTTAAACATGTTTTTCTCAGGTGAATAAGATGCTTGACTTACTTGATGTGCATTGGAGTCCAAATTTTACAAGATTGCATTCATGGATTTCTTCTTACATTTAAACTATCAAATCTCGTTGTATTACTTCAGTCTTACATATTGATGCAAACTTTGGGACAAATATTATAACAAGTTCAATTTTAATTAAATCAACGAGATTACTTTTCAAACGACTCATTTAGAGGTCGTTCTCTTGTATCTTGTGCTATTGTATTATGAAGTAACACTCCCGGACATATTTCCGCTGCGACCCATTTTGGGGGTGTTACAGATTGGTATCTAGAGCCAAGGTTATAGAGAACTAGGTTGCATATTTTACCTAGACTATAACCGTTTTCACAAACATTGCATCACATCAAACTTTTTCATGTGCATACACACTACTTGCTTACTTGCTTACATTACTTGCTTACTTGCTTACGTGACTTATATATATATATATATATTATAAAAGTTGTAACTTTATATTGTCCTCAATGTTTGACCAAACTCAATTAACACCCATGAAACACCCTTAAAACCAATAAGAGCATTCTAGTTAAATAACTTAACGTTCATCAAAATCGTTTGCTACAAACGTCGATTGAAAAAAATAATAAACAAGCTATTTGTGAGAATGTCAAATGCAAACTGATGGGATTGAAAGTTAAGAATTCAAATGTAGTTATGAAAGTTGCTAATATTTGGAATGTGAAAATGGATTGCATTATCTGATCTTTATGGTTTACAAATGACTGGTAATTTGTTGATGATTTTTGAACCTGAGGAGGTATCTTAATAATGTTTGATTGGCCTTGGGAGGAAGTCATAGTACTGATTATGCTCCTATTGTTTTGAAAATGTCAACATAAGGCAGTTTCTTATTTGGATTAAGATTGAATGCTTATTTCCTTTTAATAAGCTTCATATGAACCCTGAGGAAGGTTCAACACTTGACTTGCTAATTTTGAGGGCCTATTTCATGGTTTATAAGGTCATACAGTGAATGGCCTTGTACCTTGATCTTTTGAAAACTTGTTTCCATGGTTCTCTCAATTGGTCTTGGGAGGGATTGATTTGGATTATTGGAATAAGTCTTTTTTTGTGATCAAAAGGAATGTTTCTCATTGTGTAGGGTAATGATATGCAGAATAGCTTAAGCACCTGAGAATAGTGAGCTGTGAAAGATGAAGCTACTCGGTCTTAGGTTTAAGCTATCATTGGGGGTCTGGATGGTACTCATTTAAGGTGTGTGTTTCCAAGTTCCGATGACTTTTAGTTTTTTAAAATGGAAATGTAGGAACCTGGTATAGCCCTTAAATGGAGAGGTTTGGGGGCTATAACTTACATAATGATGCCTTTTCTGTGTTTATCCTTGGTTATTTTAGATGAGGGTTGAATGATCATTGGATAATGGCAGAAGGGGAAATGTAGTTATGGAGCTATGGTCTTTGGTGCATTTGGGTGAATTGAGTGTGGAACTGTTGTAAAGCATTGTGTTATCTGAATGCTCTGTTTCCCCTGTTTTGTACGATGTCATAGTAATGGTGTCAGATATATGTTTTTCTTGTAGTTCTGGTTGGGCATCACCAATCCAGTTGAATTGATAAACTCTTTGTAACTTGTTTGTGAGAATTAATATATTTCACCATTTGCACACAAAAAAAGAGTTTCAAAATAAGCCATAAAATTAAGGCTTATGAAATATAAGCAGAGATTAAATAAGATAATAAGCCCACATATAAGCCGAAACAAACACCCCCTGTTACAAACAAGCAAAAGAATCCGCGCGTTGCGGCGGGGCTAATTTTTTTCCGAATAATTTTTTTTACGTTTCGGGGGTTTTTTTGGGCGATGCGTTATGGCGGGGCTAATTTTTAATATTTTCTTTTTTTGTATGATTCGGGGAAAAAAAATTGCGTTGGGACGGGCTAATTTTTTCCCGAATATTTTCTTTTTTTGGGACGGTTTTGTAAATTTTTTTACGGGAATTTTTGTGTAAGAAAATCGTAAATAGTTAAAAGGTGAGGGTCCGTTTTGTTTTTTTTTACTTTGGGCCAGATTTCAGGCTAATTTTGGGCTAGTTTTTTTTTTTACTTTGGGCCAGATTTTGGGCCACATTTTATGCGAATTTTAGGCTAGTTTGTCGACAAATGTGTATATTAGTAATAATTTTTTTTATATGGCTTATGTGTTGGACCTCATGTTTAAAGTGTTGTTTTTTTTGCTATATGGTTTTTTTTAATATAATGGGTTGTACGTTTGTGACCATATCGATTATTTTAAAGTTATTAGGTATCGAAGATGTTTCCGCGGGTATTTTTTTTATCTGAATAAATCAAAACTTTTATAATATTTTTTTCCCTCCTACTTTGTGCATACAAATTTAAAAAAAAACAAAATAATTTAAAAAAAAAATCAAAATCGGGCTGACCCAAAATAGGAGCCCGTTATTGTAGCACTGTAGATCCACTGTCAAAACGACAGTGGATTTGTCCGTGAATGTGTAATATAGTAATAGTAATAATAACAAGCATAGTTGCTCGCGCGTTGCTGCGGGGCGGTGTTTCTTTTATTACAGATGATGGTGTTTTTTTTTAAATTTGTATTATAAGATTTCAAAGTTTTATAAGTGTGGTTTGCGTGTGCTAATTTTTTAAAAATTATGTGGTTAAAGGTTGTTTTTTTTTGTATTTGGGTTTTTTTTAATATAATTTATAAGATTTGAGTAAATATGTGTTAACCATGATTGCCCGCGCGTTGATGCGGGTCGTTAAATTTTTTATTTGGTTTTTTCTTGTATTTTGTGCGGCTTTATTTTTCCGGTCTCATGTTTAATATTAGTTTTATATATGGGTTTATGTGTTGGGCGTCATGTCGTGGGTATTTTTTTATCTGAATAAGTCAATACTTTTGTAATTTTTTTTCTTATTTTGTGCCGAGCAAAAAAAAAATTTTTTTATTATTTTTGTGCAATAGTTTCTTTTTTTTATATGGGCTTATGTGTTTGGTCTCATGTCGCGGATATTTTTTGATCTGAATAAATAAGTACTTTTGTAATTTTGTTTCCTATTTTGTGCCGAACAATTTTTTTTTAAAGTTTCCTAGTTAAAGAAAAGGAAAAACAAAAAAAAATTGTCAAATGGGCCAACCCAAAGTAGGAGCCCAATGAGCCGGTCTGTACAATCTGTGTCAAAACGACATAGTTTCTTTCCAAACATAGTATATGTATATAACAAGCAAAAGAACCCGCGCGTTGCGGCGGTGCTAATTTTTTTTCGAATATTTTTTTTTACGTTTCGGGGGTTTTTTTTGGGCGATGCGTTATGGCGGGGCTAATTTTTAATATTTTCTTTTTTTGTATGATTCGGGGAAAAAAAATTTGCGTTGAGACGGGCTAATTTTTTCCCGAATATTTTCTTTTTTGGGACGGTTTTGTAAATTTTTTTACGGGAATTTTTGTGTAAGAAAATCGTAAATAGTTAAAAGGTGAGGGTCCGTTTTGTATTTTTTTTACTTTGGGCCAGATTTTAGGCTATTTTTTGGTTTTTTTTTGGCTAATTTTTTCCCGGATATTTCCTTTTTTTGTACGATTCGGGAATTTTTTTTTTGCGTTGGGACGGGTTAATTTTTTCCCGAATATTTTCTTTTTTTGGGACGGTTCGATATCTTTTTTTTGGGCCGATGAATGTAAAAAAGTTGTGAACAATAAAAACTTGACGTGTTTTTTTTGTTAATTTTTTACGGGATTTTTTGTGTAAGAAAATCGTAAATAGTTAAAAGTTGAGGGACCGTTTTGTATTTTTTTTTACTTTGGGCCAGATTTCAGGCTAATTTTGGGCTAGTTTTTTTTTTACTTTGGGCCAGATTTTGGGCCACATTTTATGCGAATTTTAGGCTAGTTTGTCGACAAATGTGTATATTAGTAATAATTTTTTTTATATGGCTTATGTGTTGGGCCTCATGTTTAAAGTGTTGTTTTTTTTGCTATATGGTTTTTTTTAATATAATGGGTTGTACGTTTGTGACCATATCGATTATTTTAAAGTTATTAGGTATCGAAGATGTTTCCGCGGATATTTTTTTTATCTGAATAAATCGGAACTTTTGTAATTTTTTTTCCTCCTACTTTGTGCATACAAATTAAAAAAAAAACAAAATAATAAAAAAAACCAAAATCAGGCTGACCCAAAATGGGAGCCCGTTACTGTAGCACAGTGGCCCACTGTCAAAACGACAGTGGATTTGTCACTGAATGTGTATATTTTTTTTTGAACAACAAATTTTATTAAAAAAAACTAGCAAAGAGCTAGAAAAGATTACAAAATAAGACAATTAGGGTTCTTAAGCCAACTAACCCAATTGATTTTAAACTTACAACGATTAGAAATTCACAAATAGGACAATTGGACAATGTCATCGAAAAGAAGATCTCGCCTAGGCTGCTTGGATCCGAACAAAACCTGGTTTTTAAAGCGCCAAATAAGCCACCACATGATGTAGCAAATGCCTTCAAGAAACATCTTCAACTGTTTAGGAAAACGGGTGTTGTTGAGCCAACTAAGCCAATCTTTATATCTATCAAAAGAAATAGAATCCATCTCCCACCATCACAAGAATTTGTTCCAAACTTGTCGAGCTAAAGGACAAGAGAAGAAAATGTGAGATGTAGATTCCGCCGCCGAGTTACAAAGAGGGCATAGAATCGAAGAATTCCATCCCTCAACGAAAGGTTTGGAGCCTAAGTAGGGATCTTGTCCAAGAAAACTTTCCAAGCATGAATATTCACCTTGATAGGGATAATCTTAACCCATCTAGTAGGAACATCATTTTTAGGCAAGATGTTGTCGTCTATGCAAATACAGTATCTTGACCCTGAAAATCACCAAGAAGGGATTCGAGAGACCAAAACCACCGATCACACATATTAGGAAGAGAGATGCCAGTAGTTCGAGAGCCAAACAAAGAAAATTGTTCTTCTTCAACCCCTCCTCTAGGAGGTCTTCGAAAAGAGTGTATCAAAGATGGTTTGACTCAATTTAGAATAGCGCGCTAATAGATATGCATGTCTCAAGGAGCATGCAACCTCGATATAAGGATTCGAAAGGTCATCTCATCCATTTGTCTCCCAAAAAGAAGTGTTCTACGGCCATTACCCAACTTATTTCTTCAAGAATATGCATAAGTGTAAATCCTTAGAATTAAGAGCATGCATCTTCACGAATAATATCTAACCAAGGCAACGTCGTAAAATGAGTGACCGCACGAAGAAAGGAGCCCCATGATTGCATGCATAAGCTTGAATGAAACAGACCACCAAGAAGAATCTTGAGAAAAAAAGCGCCAAATCCATTTAAAAAGGAGAGCTCGATTCGTAGCATAAAGACTAGAAACCCCGAGACCACCATTTTTCTTAGAAGCTAAGATCTTGTCCCATCCAATCCATGAAATTTTTTTGTCCATGCCATCGATTCCATTAAAGAAATTCCTGCGTATGGACTCCAGCTTATTTAATACGCCCATGGCGCCTTAAAAATGGAACATATGATATAGCGGTATCGTCGAAGATGACCGACTTGATAAGAGTTAACCGACTCCCTATCGAAAGGGTTTTAAGTTTCCAATTAGAGAGGCGATTAGAAACTTTAGAGATGACATCTTCCCATGGTTTAAGTCTCGACATATTATCACCAACAATGACACCTAGATATTTGAAAGGAGATGAAAAAGTGGAACAACCAACCAGATTCGCTACTGATTCAACTTCATTCAAATTAACACCAACTCCCATCAATTTACTCTTGTGAAAATTAATCTTAAGACCGGAGGCTAAATAGAAGCAATTTAAAACTTTAGCAACAGTTTTAATGTTCGAACTATTCCATTCACCGATAAAGACCACGTCATCTGCGTAAAAAAGATGAGATATCGAAAAAGAAGCCTAAACTCGAAGATACCTTTAAGAGTTTGAGCTTCCGATAACTCTTTTAAAAGATAGGTGAAGGGTTTCCATGATCAAAATAAAAAGGAATGGGGAGATAGGATCTCCTTGTTTTAATCCTCTATGGAATTGAAATTCCGATGTAGGGCTACCGTTGACTAGAACCGAACCCGTGGCAGTTTCAAAGCAACCATTAATCCAAGAGCACCATTTTTGACCAAAGCCGAAAGCCCTAAGAGTATCGATCAAGTAGTCCCATTTCACCGATCATAAGCTTTTTCAAAATCGACCTTAAAAATCATAGCTCTTTTCCTTTTATGTTTGCACCACTGTAACAACTCATCGAGAATGAACGGACCATCCAAAATGTTGCGATTAGAAACAAAAGCCGATTGAACTTCACTAATAAGACAAGGCAAGACATTGCAAAGTCTATTAGCTAAAATCTTAGTAATAATTTTGTAAATGCTCCCAATAAGACTTATAGGCCGAAAGTCTTCTAAAAAAAATCGATGGTTCGATCATGGATTTTTAGGTAAAGCGTATAAAAGAAGCATTACATCCACGGGGAATGTGTCCATTCTCGAAAAAATCTGAAACCGCTTGAAAAACATCTAGATCAAGAGTCTTCCAAAATTTACGGAAGAATTCAAATGTAAACCCGTCTGGCCCTGGTGATTTGTTGGCGCCGCAATCCCAAACAACCCTTTTCACTTCGTCATAAGTAACCAAGCGCTCTAAATCTTTAACTTGATCAGTGGATAGACGATTAGGGAAAACAAAATCGATACAATTTTACTGGGAGTTAGTTGAAAATATTTGTCAGCAAACACTTACGTTGATCTTTTGTGCATTTTAATCAAAAGAAATCTTATATATAATAAACGAATTACATTATTTCGGAGTTTTCTATCAGATTAAATCTTATGTGAAAATAAATTGGACCAATTAGAATGCTTGATTTTGCCACGTAGGAAAAAGTGTACGATCTGGTTGGTAAATAAAATGCCAAAATTGAACAAATTTGGTCAAAATAGAAAAATGGCACGAATAGTGTGTTACGGTCAATCTTGAAACAAAATAAGAGACGAGGTCAAAGGAAGTCTTTGTAGGCCTCATTATGAAGTGGACTACTGAACATGGATTGAACATATAATTGACCAAGCTTTAAGTTTCGCTCCTCATATTGTTTGCTTATTTTGAATTGAACATATAATTGACCAAGCTTTGAGTTTTAGAGTAAGAAGCATGATTTCATTTCTTTGTGGTTAGGGAAAGAATCATAGAAAGTGGTTCAAGCAATAAACTTGCAATAACAGCTACTCTCAACGGTAGATTCATGCTTAAAAGCTAAGATGCATTATATTAAAACTAAAACATAATTGTTAACACTAATTTTTAGACTTTTTAGACATTGGGTTTCTTCACCAATGTTCGAAGACCTTTTTCATGCTTTCATCATGACCATTGACTACTTCTTTCACTAAAGTACACTTACAATTTATACCTGATAATCTGATATGATATGAAGAGGCGCCAACGACTTGTTCCAAACAATGGAATGAAGATGATTAATCAGATTGTTTGTGGACAAACAATGATAAACGACTTCATACGGAATGTTGTAACAAACCATAAATCTCATCATGAAGATTTTTCCAACCTCTAGCCTTAGTTATGGATGGAAACATGATGAAAATCAGCCAATTCATTCCACTTATACGAAATGAAAAAACGAATGACCAGAACACCTATTTCTAGATATGTTAAATAACGTTAAAAGTCACGTTTTATACGTTAGTAACCTGCACATATATTTGCTAAAAAAAATACCTGCACATATTATATTGATTATAAGTTCAACAACCGAAAATGTCGTATTTAACAAGTTTAGTGACTAAGAGTGCTCGGTACCATAACGCCGTGGTGGCCATTTCCACGGCGTTGCCCGGCGTTATGGTACCGCCATCCCCAAAAGTCCCACGGCGTGGGTGGCCACGTTAACGTGGGCACGCAGTCACGCTGCGTTTTTATTAAAAAACTTTTTTTTAAATCATTTCCAACGGCTAGTTGCTGAATTTTTTTTAAAAAAATTACTTTTTGTTTGAAAAAAAGGCCATAACGGCTAGTTTTTTTGAATTTTTTTATTTTTAAAAATTCATTAATAGCCAACGGCTATAATTTATTAAAAAAAATTATTTTTTCAAAATTTTTTTACACACTATATATATCTCATTTCATATACATTTTTTCCACACAAAAAAAATGTCCAACTTTCCCATCAATGGCTCAATTTGGAACCTCCTTAATTTCCGTAATTTTTTTTATGTTCCGAATGTATTTTTTTTTTTTTGTATTGTAGTTTTTTTAATGAATGAAATGAATTTAGTTATTTTTAAAAATGAGGGAAAAATAAAAAATAGTGGGTCTCAAAAAGTGGTGTTGTGGTGTTAAAGTGATGTTATGATAATCTGGGTTTTTTTTGGTGGTGTTAAAGCTGACGTGACACTCAAAAAATGGTGTTATGGTGTTATGACACCTTGCACTTTTAACAATTTCTTTCTCCAACTTATGTGGGAAAAAAAATTAAAGAAGACAATCTTAGAAAAGGTCCCCATAAACTAAATTATTACAGCACAAAAAGAGATTTTTATGCGCATGGAATGAAAGAGATAATGCAAGAGTTCATAAAAGAAAGATGTTACATGGAATTAAAAATTCAAATTTATAACAAGAATACAAGATATAAAAGATAATTGGGCATGCATAAAAAAACATAGGGGTGTTCATCTACGGTTCGGTTAAACTTTTTGTGGGTAAAATCGAATCGAACCGAGTTCAAATTGTACTTCTAGAACAGAAACTGAATTAGAATTCGGTTCGGTTTTCGGGTTGACCCGAATACTCCGAACTACATCATTTATATTTTTTTTAGAAATTAATTATATAGATTTTAGCGAAAGAGAATATTTTCAAGCTTAAAAAGTGTTTTTTATACTAGAATAAAATTTTAATTGTTTTTTATGTATGCAAATATATAAAAAAATATATATTTATATTAATTCGGTTTTCGTTTCGGTTTTCTGTTTAGATTTCCAAAACCATATCCAAACTAAAAACCGAATATTTTATCCGGTTCGGTTCGGTTTTTATAAATTCAGTTCGGTTACGAATTCATTTATATTTTTTCAGTTCCGTTTGATTCAGTTTTCGAATCCTGCAGGCAGCAAGGCTGCAGATATATACCCGAATTGTGAATACCATGCATCATTTCAACCTAGATTATTGGGCCTATGTCTACTAGCCATCCTCATCTCCTTTTTATCTTTTTCTCAGTGGCTTTAAGCCCAATAGTTGGACTTTTATACTGGCTCAAATTGTGTGGATGAAGGAGTGTTGATCGGTTCGGTTACTGGGTTATTCGGTTAGTTCGGTTAAAAAATTTTTGTCAACCTGAAAACCGAACCGAAAACCGAATTTGAATTCGGTTCGGTTTTCGGGTTAACCCAAATAACCCAAATTTCATTATTTTTAATTTTTTTTAATAATTACATAGATTTTTAGAAAACAAAAAATTATTATTATCATAAAAAGTGTTTTTTTATATTATGATAACATTTAAATGGTATTTACATATATAAATATATATATAAAAAAATATATATATTTATATGAATTCGGTTTTCGGTACGGGTTTCGGTTCGAAGTGCCAAACCCATATCCAACCCGAGAACCGAATTAGTAGTTCGGTTCGGTTCGGTTTTGACGAATTCGGTTCGGTTTTGGTTTTCGTTTTATTCGGTTTTTCTGCTCACCCCTAATTGCGTGAAATGATAACCACAATGTCATTATAAGTCTAGTTCTCTCTACATTTAAATTGCTTACCCACTTTAGCATCGTTAACTACTCTTTTTTCTAGTCATTAAAGAGTAGCTCCTCTTAAAGTTAGGTCGAAAGATATGCGAAATATGTTGGAAGTTGTGGTCCAAGAATTTTAATTACGCGTAGCTCAGATGGTTTCAGACGAGAAATTAAACTCATAAAATCCTTGGTCTTTTAGGAATTGTTATTAGAAATGTATTAAACTCGCGTGTGGTTGTAGAAAATATTTGGGAATATAGAGCATCTTTTAGTATCGACCTGTAACGACCCAAACCCGCTTCGGAGAGTAGGCCGAAACGTCATAATCATGGTGTAATATCAAAGCATAATAAAGGCATAAAGTCATAAATGATAACATAGGACAAGGTGGAAAGCCGGAATCAAACATCGGCTCCCAATTATGAGATCAACATGAATAACGTAAAAGAAGTCTAAAGGACGAAACATGTGTCCAAGATAGTCTAGCACATCAAAATATCTGCGATATAAAGAAAGAAAGCTAAATGGGTCACTTCCTAAGCACACACTCTCTCATGCCCAATCTCCCTCTAGATACCTGCCGTATAATCCCTACCTCCAATTGA
>BQNB010028865.1:0-39454 GCA_026074375.1 Tanacetum coccineum
TACCATATCTAAGAGCTTAGCAACCTGATTCAATTCTTGATTAAGTATATTGAACCCGCCATTATATATTCATAAAGATCAAATGTAATTACTTATAATATGGCAATATACCTCATCAGATTGGCTCAAGTAAGATTCTTCAATAATGTCAATTGATTCAGGAAGCTGGAATTGAAAAGCAAGATACAAGTCACTTATATTAGTAGGCAAAAGTTTATTTTAGATGAAAAAACTAGTTTAGTAGTCCGTACACACACAAAATGGAGCGTTAGGTGAAATTGGTATTTAAAGAACCAAATCTGTCATATCCCATATTGTTGGCTTCAGCTTTAGTTGTGTCCTTTTTATTAAGCTCGGAAAATGGAAACCTGCATATTTTGTATCTACATCAATTAAAGTTTCTTATTCAAGCCCAAAAAAGAACATTTAGAACTGTTTGGTAATTGAACATTACCTTTGAGCATTTGCTATCAAATTTTGCAAAGTTTGTGCGTCCTAAAGAAGAAATCCCGTCTGCAAGTGAAAACTCGTGAATTTTAGACACATTTAGTTTAGATATATTCAATGGAAAAGCGTATGCACATATGAAACAGGTAGAGTGAAATATAAGGAAGAAAACAATTTGCTTCATTGAGATTGGAACGGAGCTACTATTACTGACAATGTATTACTAACAAATGACTTTGGCATGGAGCTTACCATAAGTGTACAGGTCAAACCTGAAACCAAACATATGGCGAAACCATATCAGTAACGACGACGACATATGATACTCTGCAAAAGGAAAGGGTGCACAGTTTACCCGCATAAAATAATACCATAACAAAACTATAAAATAGAGGTGATAATGTATATAAGCCAGAAGGTTATTTAGCATTGTTTAATTATAAATTGCTTATGCTTTTTGGAATACGCATATGCAACTAAAGAGCAGTAGCAACAGCTCGTAGTGGAGAAGATGGTGTTCTGAACTGTTTATGTTTTAATAAAAGGTGATAATTGTATTGTTTGAGTGATTCTACTTGTTTAAGCATAAGTTACTCGCTTCTCCAGATACCCGTTTATTTGCTTTTAGAAATTCCTGAACAAAATCTAATATGTATAATTGTAACACCCCCAAAAATCAGGACAACGCAGCGGAATGGTAACATTGGGGTGCTACTTCAGGGCACAAAACACAAGTCACGGAAAACGACCTTAAAATTGACGTTTTAAATAAAGTCATATTCTATTTAATAAAAGATCAGAGTTGCAACAGGTTTCATTTATAATGTATTAGAAAACATTGTCAAAACGTTTGTCGAATGGTATACAAGTTATTAAGCCTTCAAAAATATATATCCGCGCGACTCGAATGCTCCCAATGCTCCACTAGCAAAATAGTAACCTGAAAATACATGCTAAAACGTCAACAATAATGTTGGTGAATTCATAGGTTTAAGTAAAAATGCGGTATTGAAATAATTTAAGAAATATTTCAGAAGAAAAGTAGCGTTACAACATTTAAAAGTGTTATTTCCGAAATCCAAGTAGTGATTCAGTAAATCAAGAAGTATTTAAAAGTGGACCACAAGATCGAAGTAAATGGTGGACTAAGTACGTATTCCGAAGTCCAAAATAGGTAAGGTAGACAAGAGAAACACATTCATCATGTCCAACACTTTGTATTATTGCACTAAGCTCATGACCCCGAAGCCTTAACTAGTTTGTGCCCCAAATGTATAGGATGCTTGCCAACAACCTAAAAGTATTCTCAATGTTAAATGCACCATGGTCAACTTGTGACCAGAAATTCCAGGTGGGGATTGTCAGTCCCGATAGATCTATCCACAACACTCGCGCTCACTACAATAGCAATTGACGGTTCATGATATAGTAGGGACTTAATTGGCAATAGTGGTAACTTAGGCAATAATATTCAGGCAGTAATCTGGATAGCATACAGTTTAAAACACTTTGAAAACACTTAGAAAAACACTTGTGTCCAATAGTAAAACAAGCAATGTAATTCACCCCGTAGAGTTTGTAAAACAATTAAGTGGTAAAAAGGGGGCTATGAACTCACAAAGTATTGAAAGGTAATTGTACTGTAGTAAAATATACAAGTTTGTAAACGAGCATGTATTCCCCTCGCGGGTTTATAAAACATTGAAAAGATTGAAATGCGAGACTATGAACTCACAAAGTATTGAAAAGTAATCACATTGTTATAAGATAAACGAGTATGTAAAAGAGTTTGTAACAAGCATGTATCCCCCTCGCGGGTTTATAAAGCATGTAAATAAGTAAAAGCGAGGCTATGAATCTCACCTTAGAAGTGAAGTGATGAAATAATCAGGTAAATGGCAGAAAATGTATCACGGAAATATCCGAAAGCAACCTAAGTAAATATGGGTCGTATAAGTACCAAGTACTTTAATTAATAACATTGAATATAATCTTATAGTTGTTATATCGTACTATCGTTCGGGCTATCATAATTAAAGAGGTCATGACATGACGTACGAGGAGCTAGGATACTTTAAATCGTAAATCCAACAACTCGTCAATACGTCATCCGAAGAGGCCTCATTATGAAATTCCCTAGTAATATAGCACTTTGATAACTAATAACACATATATATCTATATAGCTTTATCACCATCTAATCGTTTTAGTGAAATCATATTTATAAGGTAAAAACATTTATAATTACGCCTTTTAGCAAAAATGACATAACTTCGTCGTTTTTAGTCCGTTTCTCGCGTTTCTTATACCCACGCTTTCGTAGTAAGACGAGTGATCATAAAATCACATTTTTAGGTTTTCATTATTCCGATCTGAATAGTAATTTTACTGTTCATCATAGCTATAAAACCAAAGGTCTAATTTATCAAAGTCTCGAATTCCGAATCCAGTTCCGTTCTGCCCAAAAATTTAATTATTCGTTATATAATAAAGGTCACTAAAGTCCATTTTTTAGGTCAAATTCCTTGGCTCAAATATTCAACTGACCGCTTATAACTTTATATAAATCTCGTTGTTAATATTTAATTGCATGTTTTTAACTAGACCGCGCAAGGTTTATAAATTTTTCCCAAGTTTCATCATGATTTCATCACATATAACCAAATTAATATTATAAATGAAATATTTAAACACTTTGTGGCGCAAAACCAACTCACCCTACGGCTGTTTAGACCAAACGCACCCCGGCTGTTTTCGCAGCCAAACCCAACAGCCCCCGGCTGTTTAAACCAAATAAACCAAACAAACACCCTTTCACGGCTGTTTTTAATACAAACCAAACGAACCCTTGTCCCGGCTGTCCCCGCAGCCTAGCCCGTCAACCCCGGCTGTTTCGACAGCCAACACAAACAAACGCGCCCTAGTGGTTGTTAACCCTTAACCCGACCCGACAACCCTTGTTGCAAACTAAACCCGACAACCTTCTCCCCCGGCTGTCCCCGCAGCCAACCCGACCCAAACCAACAAACAAACACCCCTTGGTGTTTATAACAGCCAACCGCACCCTTGGCGGCTGACCACCCAACCCAACTCGAATAAATAAATAAAAAAAGAATATATGAAAAGAGAGGTGTGGGTGGCGGTGGCTGTTGCTAAACCCCAAACGCACCCATTGGGTGTTATTAAAAACCACACGCACCCTATGGTGCGGTGGCTGTGATGAAGGTGAGGCGGTGTTGCGATGGTGATGATGATGATGGTGTTGGTGGTGTAAAGGTGGTGTAGAATGGCAGCCGGATCTTCACCGGAAAATAAGGGGATCGGGTAGATCCTTTAATGAGGAGTAACATTTGAGCTCGCCGGAAAAGTTTTCCGGCGGCGGCGCGTGGTGGCCGGCGGCGGGGGAGCTCGCCGGAGAAGATGGTGGAGAGGGAGAGAGTGATGTATAAGTGTGTGTTTATATAAAAGATGGAAATGAAAATGAATGAAGTGAAATGAAATGAAATATATATATATATAAACCTAAATGTAAATTGTTTAATAGTTGAGGGACCAAAAGTGTAACATTTTTAGTATAGTTTTCGAAACTTGCGCCATTGTTTTTCTAATCATTTTTCTGATAAAAATGAGTATTTACTTGATATTATTTCATAAATACTTTTATAACATAAAGAGTGTTAATTAAAATCTATTTAAATTATTTTCTCGTTTTCTAAATCTTTCGAGAGTCATTTCAGTCACTTCATGACTGTTTCTGGTTCTCGGTCAAAACTAACAAAGTTGTCAGGAATGTCTTTTTAACATCAAATTGATTTAGAGTTTCCGATTCGTGAAAATGTGTACTTTTAGTGGATCGTTTTGATAAATCAGTTTATATATATATATAAAAAAATTATAAGACGACTAACATGTAATAATAAATAAGATTTTTGTGTTTACACCCTTAGAATGTTGTTTTGTAATATTTTTCTTATCTGAGATAAAGCCTTTATATAAGGGCTTTAACTAAGGTTAAGAAACTCTAGTTAAGTTAACTAGGGTTAAGTTAAAGGAAAATATCTAAAAGATATTTTAGATAAATATCTAATAAATATCTTATAAATATCTAATAAATATCTTATAAATATCTTGTTAATTAAACGCAAGCTATGACCAAGGTTGAGGAACAAAGATGACACGGTTCATAAAATGATATTTTTATGATCATAAGAATAATAGCGAGACATGTCATAAATTTTTACGATGCTCGAAACGATTAACGAACGCGCGATCAACCGTTGACTCGCGAAACGTCAAAAATAAAAATTATTAATTCTTCTCCAAATTTTTCATAATAAAATACAAAAATATTTATTATCGACAAATAAAATGTTAAATGTCGACACTCACTCACGGAAACTCGTAAAATAGATGACGTCGAAAATGACCTGAAAATACGGAATGTTAGACATAGAAATATTTAGAAGGGTTGGGTCTAATGTGTCAGGCCGGACACCGAAACCCCAAACAATTTTTCTGATTTCTGGCCGACTAGTCATGTAAGGGATAAGTATTCCAAAAGATTTTCTTATTGATGGGTTCCAAAGAATTGCCCCCATATGAGAACCATACGAAAAACACCATACCCCTTCAGAAGTGGTAATTGGCGTCAGAGATGAAAGTAGAAGATTTGTATTTAGTGGGGTGTACGACATTTGTTCATCTACAAAACTCATAAAACCTTTGGTACTGCGCTTAAATGTTAAATTAAAACAACAAGTTTCACATTGACGAGAACCGTAATAACGGATGAAGATGGAACTGTCTATTGTGAACTTCCATAGCTTTGACACCCTACGGAACTGGAGAAAACACTTAACAAGAAGTTTATTCATTATATTGATTTGGATTTCAAAAGGTAAGTAGTCTGACATTGTGAACGATATTATAAATAAGATTTTAGTGGAAGATGATGTTGATTTGAGAAGTGTATAATTAGAGTTACAAAATAGGACTTAAATAGAAGAAGAGCATTCAAAGTAACTGTAGATACACCCTATTTTTTTCTAGCAAACAGTGTATTATCAAGTCAACAGTGTGTTATCAAATCATTGTCATAAGTCGCTTTAAATATTGAGTGATTTATTTGAGGTCAGCGCATTGTCATATCATTGTGATTAGAATAAAACAAGAATTGTCATAAGTCGCTTGAAATATTGAGTGATCTATTTGAGGTCAGTGACTTGTCAACTCATTATCATGTGAATAAAACAAGAATCTTGAAATATTGAGTGATCTATTTGAGGTCGTAAGTCACTTGAATTATCAATTCATTGATAAGGAATATATTACAAATTAACAGGAAAACAAAGAAAACACATTTAAACATAAAATGGTTAAAAATCAAATGAGTTAAACAAACTATTTGAACCATTATTGTGTAGATCATCTAGATGTTGAGACCCATATTGTTGAGAATCATATTCTTCATGCATTTGAGAAGGGTGTGTGTTAGTTTGCTCATACGTTTGTGTTGGGTATTGGTTCTGATAGTATGGTTGCCCTGGGTATGTGGTTTCACCGTATGGCTGCGATGGATATTGGTTATAACTTTAGAAATTGTGATCATATGATTGATTTTGGTTGTAGAAAGCTGGTTGATCATTTGTTTGAAATTGTTGATCATCTCGCCTACGTATGTTTACAGGCGGCTCAAGGACAAATGATTCTTTGCAGTTATCACGTTTGTGGCCCTCTTGCTTGCATCTGCTACAATATATACCTCTTGGCTCCTCACCTTAAGATAGTATACGGTTTGTATTTTTTGGCCGACCAGGCTGTGGGTTGTCCATTCGAGGAGGAATAGCAGGATGTATATGGCTCAGAAATTCCCATTCTTGCATATCTCTAACGAAATGTATCGATTCAGCGTAAATGCCTTGATATTTATCTTTTTTAAGCCAATCAGATACAAATTGCACACAATCCGTTAAACCCAAAAACCTGGTTACAGCTATAACGTGACCACAAGGCAGTACTAACTCCAAGTTAGTACTGTTAGTTAAAACTGTTAGTACTGGTGGTTCATTTTAGCTTATCAGCTTATTATTTCTGCTTATTTAAGATTTCCTTAGTTTTTTAGAGTAAATTAAACCATTTTCCTTTACTGTCTTTAGGAGTAAGCTTATTTAAGCTTATTTTCCTTTTCAAAATAATTTTAAGAGTTCATCAGTTTTAGTTTTCTAGCTTATTTATCATTATAGTCTATTCTGGTTGCTTATTCTTATGCTTAAGTGCTTATTTTGGGTAGTTAAACTTCTGTTTTAGCTTATTTGCTTATTTCTTGTATCTTTGTGTTTTATTAGCCTAGCAGTACTAACTTAAAGCTAACAGTACTAACTTAAAGCTAGCAGTACTAACTCCAAGTTAGTACTGGTAGTTAATACTGTTAGTACTGTTGTTAGTACTGCTGTGTTTCTCTTGTTTAATTTAGCTTAATTGCATGCTGAATTTGCTTATTTAGAGTTAGTTTAGCTTATTTGTCTGTCTTAAGCTTAATTGAGCCTATTTGTGTTTTAGCTTTTAAAGTTTTAGTGTTTTCTCATTTCTAGCTTTTATGCTTGTTTTAGCTTATTTTCCTTGCTTATCTTTGTGTGCTTTTGCTAATTAGGTCTAGTGCCCAATCATAATCACATCCTTGTCATATTCAAACATCAATCATCAATCGTCTTTCGATTTTCCATCTCTAGCCTCGTTGGGACATAACGACCCGGAGACTCTCTACACTGCTTCCGGTTTCATTGGTCTCGCGGATTTTGTTCCTTGATATATATTTATATTTGTTTACATTTATCTATGTATAAAGAGGGTTAAGTTTATGCGAGTCATATACCAGAAAGTTGCCATTTGTGACATTCACACACACGGGTCAAAAGGTTAACTTCACGATTATATCGCCCGTCAAAAACTTGGTATTGATACTGATTAACCTGTGAACAGTCCATGCGGCGCTTTTTAGTTTTTTTATGAACCTTATCCGCTACCCAATCGATTATTTCATACTTCATGTTTGCTACATGAATACATAAAAAAGATGTAACTATTTAGTTCATAATGGAAAAAAACATTGAAGTGCAATTTTAAACTTTCAGATAGAACTACCTGCAACTTCTTGACGTTTAAAGTACCAGTCTTGCAACATGGCACGATACGTCTCCGCCAAATTTATGACTGGTAGCTTTCTTGTCAGTACAATACACGCATTAACAAACTCAACACTATTTGATGTCATATAATTATAATGAATCAGTGGGCAATGTGCTCTTGACCATCTTTGTGGTCCAGCTTCATAAAGCTTGTGGTATGCATCAGGATGAAGAGTTAGGAGTGTGTTCATGTTGGTTGTAAATTCATCTGGTGTATATGACTTGCATATTTTCCAGAATAGCCATTTTGTTTTTTTCTTTTTCAAAGATAAGTTCATCATTAGATGATGACAATATACAACATGAAAGGCTAACGGGAATTCATTATGTACTGCTAAAACTATAACAACATGCATATCAGATATGAACAACAAATTGGTGTTATCGCCTATGCATTCTTTAAGTACCGACATCCACCATGACCAACATGAACCTGTTTCCCCCTTGCATATACCAAAAGCAACTGGCACAATTTGGTTGTTTCCATCCATCCCAACAACTACCAAATTTGTACCCTTGTATTCACCCTTTAAATGCGCCGCATCGATTATAAGCAAAGGGCGTAGATAATTCAAGAACATACGGATCTGAAATAACATATTAGTCCCACAAAGTGTATATTAACGTAATATCATGTTTTTGTTCAAAAAGGATTATCATTACTTACCGAAGCACCAAGGGCAATGAATAACATCTCGAAAACTCCTTTGTTGTCTGTTTTGATATGTGTGACTGTCCCTTGGTTTTTTCTTTCTAGATTGTAACAATAATACGGTAGCATTTCAAAGGACTCATACGGTGAACCCCTTATCTGTTGTAACCCATAATCCTTTCCTCTCCATGCTTGTTGGTAAGATATATTGATTTTATATTCTGATAAAACACGCCTATTATCTTGTAACTTAGGAGTGAGTAGGTGAGCAATTACTTTTTTGTTTTCATTTCGATGATTAGGATATGTTTGAGTTTTGGGACACGTGTGAACATCATTCATCCGTGTTATTTGAAATTTATCCGTATTACCCTAACGTTTAGCATGAATTGACCATGCACATTCCTTAAAATGATAACATTTTCGTTCATACCTATCCAGATTTGTTTTTTTTTGATAAAAATTGGTAACCCTCTTCTAAAGCTTTCAACCTAACTGCCAAGTCTAAAGCTTCCCTATTGTCAAAAGTATTACCAATTTTAACTTCTAAATCTTTTTTATAATGCTTTGAAATCATAGGTTTAGAATTGTATAATGGTGTTTCTGTAATGTCAGGCTTAAATGACATGAACTTCTTCCATTCATGGTAAAAAGGTTGTGGGTTTTCATCTACACCATCAAAGCAATCATTTTGTTCATTTTCATTTTCGTCGTATGATCCGAACGCAAATGAAGATTCTGGTTTTGTGAAATTAGGCTTATTTTTATGACCAAATTCATTGCTTTGAGCATCATTAGATTCGAATTGATGATATGGGCCGTCATTGAAAAAAGACGTATTCATATGATTATTATTAAAAATTGATGTTTTTACGTGTGCATTAGATGGCCCGATGTTTTCAACAGGCGACGGTTTAAAAAAATTGTAAAACAAATGATTTTGATTGTTTGACATAAAATTGACATTTTCTTTTGTTTTTTTCGCTTGACAAACATACAAATGTGATATTTCATCACTTCTACAAGCACAGTCAACAAAAAACTTTACCTCATCGTTGTCTGTGATGTCCATAATGCTGTCAAATGAAGAGAGCTTAACCGATAAATTTATTCGGTCATCTGCTTTCAAATTGAATTTCTTCTTCATCATTTCATGTAACATTGTGTACGACATATCACCATACATAATGCAACCTCGCTCCGTTGCATTAAAATGTATCATACATTTAAATTGTTTTACATTTGACATCATTTTTATGTAAGATAGAGTTTTGAATGTTTGCATTTCAATTTATGGATATGTTATATATAGTAACTGAATTTTCATACACTTTAATATTGGTCAGTGACTTGTCAACTCTAAAACAAAAATTCTCATAAGTCACTTGAAATATTGAGTGATCTATTTGATGTTAGTGACTTGTCAACTCATTGTCATTTGAATAAAACAAAAATTGTCATAAGTCGCTTGAAATATTGAGTGATTTTTTTGAGGTCAGTGACTTGTCAACTAATTGTCATGTGAATAAAACAAAAATTGTCATAGGTCGCTTGAAATATTGAGTGATCTATTTGAGGTTAGTGACTTGTCAACTCATTGTCATGTGAATAAAACAAAAATTGTCATAGGTCGCTTGAAATATTGAGTGATCTATTTAAGTCCAGTGACTTGTCAACTCATTGTTGTCACACCCCCAAAATCAGGTCGCAGCGGAAAGATAACATTGGGGTGCGACTTCAAGGCACAAGGGACAAGTCACAGAAAACGACCTCAAAAGAGACGTTTAAATAAATTTCACATTCGTTATATTAAAATCAGAGTTTACAAAGGATCCCATTTATAATGCAATAGAAACATTTTATTTATTTTAAAACGTTTGTCGAATGGTATACAAGTTATTAAGCCTTAAAAATATATTTGCGCGACTCGAATGCTCCCAATGCTCCACTAGCAAAATAGTAACCTGAAAATACATGCTAAAACGTCAAAAATAATGTTGGTGAATTCATAGGTTTAAGTAAAAAGCAGTATTGAAATAATTTAAGAAATATTTCAGAAGAAAAGTAGCGTTACAACATTTAAAAGTGTTATTTCCGAAATCCATCCGAAATCCAAGTAGTGATTTAATAAATCTAGTAATGTTCAGTAGTGGACCACAAGATCGAAGTAATGGTGGACTAAGTACGTATTCCGAAGTCCAAAACAAGTAAGGTAGACAAGGGAAACACATTCACCAAGTCTAAATATATAACAGGTATTATTGCACTAAGCTCATGACACCGAAGCCTTAACTAGATTTTTGCCCCAATCGTAATATAGGATGCTTGCCAACACCCGGACACCTCTCAATGTTAAATGCACCTTGATCAAACTAGTGACCCAAGGAAAGGTGGGGATTGTCAGTCCCGATAGATCTATCCACAACACTCGCGCTTACTACAATAGCAATTAACGGTTCATGATAAGTAGGGACTTCACGGCAATAAGGTAACTTAGCAATAATATTCAGGCAGTAATCTGGATAGCATACACTTTGGACCTTAAAGGAATACCGGTAACTTAGGCAATAATGTAATCAGGAAATGCTTAAGTTTTTGAAAACACTTGTGTCCAAAGAAATCAAGCATGTAATCTCCCCCGTATTTAATAAAGCAAGTAGTAGAAAAAGGGGCTACGAACTCACAAAGTATTGAAAGGTAATTGTACTGTAGTAAAATATATGAGTTTGTAAAAGAGCATGTATTCCCCTCGCGGGTTTATAAAACATTAAAAAGATTGAAAAGAAGAGAGACTATGAACTCACTTGAGTGAGTCTAATTGCCAAGTGGTATCACCAATTAATGCGTCACGCAAATCGTCGAATGCAACCTATTTAATTTAAGGCCTTATAAGTACTAATCAACTTGAGTAATCTCTACCATGCATAAGTCTATTTAGCTAATCACCATCTAATTGTTTAGAGTGAAAACATATTTATAATTGTAAAAACATTCTAAATTCTGAATAAATGTAATTATAGTCTATTGCCTGGTAGGGTATTAGTTATCCTGTAGTGTTGTAGTTACCATGGTAGTTATAGTTATTTACTATCTGTTGATATATTAGGTACTCCTGGTAGTGTTATTAGTTACTCACTGGGTGAGTTTATTAGTTTATTACTACTGGTAGTTATTAGTTTATCCTGGGTAGTTGTTTCTAGTTACTCCTGGTAGTTATAGTTATTACTGCTGGTAGTATATTAGTTACTCCTGGTAGTGTTATAGTTTATTTTCTAAGTCTGACCCGACTATAATGACCCACTAAATCACTATTTTCATGACTGGGTTCTAAGAGAATATATGCGAAACGATATTTGAACAACCTTCAGTTTTATGTTCGAGGACCCGAACTCGACCATAAATTGGCGAAAAAGGCACTCGCATCTGGATCTGATGGCAGTTTATTAAATTACCAAAAAGCCAGATTTTGCCCCCGCCTTACGACCCGTTATCACTCGCTTTTAGACTTAAAGACCTCGCGGAAAAGTAAAACGACCTTCCGAACGACTTTCATGTTTCGGCCGAAGGCCGAAACGGACTCGAAAGTGCCGCAAATACCATCTTAAAATCCTTAAGAAAACCACTAAACTTAACAAATTGCTGGATTTTTATACTCGAATATATACCTCGTATTCGCTCTAACCTTTTTTTTAAATCCGTTTGACAAGTTTTTTACCTTTTAAGAATGTGCCGTGAATCCATACTACTTTATAAAATATAAAATAATGTGTTTATATATACGTAATTTTGGGACAGAATATTTGAGTGACCTTGTTGAATCCATTTTTAACCTTGCTTTTATACCTTACTACTTTTGTAGTTAATCATTTTTACACCAACTTAATATGGTACAATACTTTCTCATCCCTTTTAACATGATATTAGCAATATCTCAACATATATAATAGTGTGCAAAATGATCATTACAAGTAAAAACTCCATTTACATGTTAAAAAATCCTACATGGTGATTCAAGATAACATGAACTAACTTATGCATAAATTGAATATTGAAAAGAAACATAAAGGTTCTAAATGACCTTATGGTGTTTGATGATGATGATCAATCTGATTCTAAAACCTTGTTTAGATAAAAATCAAAGATTTTGCACAATGGAAACCCTAGTTTTCCTAGTGAAACCCTAGCTTCCTTTTACTTGATAATCACTTGAATATGGTTAGCCAATGCTTGGAAACACCTTAGAATATCTTAGGATGGATGTGTATAGATGTGTATAGGTTGTATAAAATTTTGTATGGATTTGGTATGGTTGTTGTTTGTAGCCGTGAGCTCAAAGAGGCAGAAGAAAAGGAAGTAGATTTGATTCTTTTTCACAAGTGTAAATGTTGATATATGTTTTTATTTACTAGGTATACATGTATATAAGATGTTCTATTGGTCAAAAAGTAATGCCAATAAGCTTAGTCAAAAACATGGGCCCATGGTCTTAAAAAGACTTGAAAGAATTGTCGTCTAGTCAAAGGAACATGGTATGGGTGTTTTTAATGGAGATAGGATGTACAAAGACTACTTGGAAGATTTTTCCTATATTTCTTTGTATACATAGCTATAAATTCGGCATATGTATGATACATATGATATATTTTTGTAACTTTTATGCATTGGGTATAAATGTGGGTATTTGTTGATGCGGTAAGAAAGTTTTGGCGGTTCCCGGGTATGCCTAAACGTATTAAATTGCGAAACGTAAACGTTCTTACGCAATCAATAAATAAATAAATATAAAGTTTATTATTACTTTCGTTAAATAATATATTGCTTTATTTTGGCGAAAACTTATTTCGTTTGGTGTCCGTTTACGCTAATTGTTGATTTTTTGTTTACGCGATTTAACTATTTATATCTATGATTAAAAGTAAACGCGTATTGGAAAAATATAATTAGTAAAATATATGACGTCGTAAATGACCTGAAAATACGGAAATGTTACAGTCTCCTCCGGTTAGAAGAGCCTTGTTGTAAAACCTAAAATCTCATAAGAGTTAAAATTGACAAAATGCCCCTATTGAAGAAAAATGCATAAAAGCTTAAATAAATTTTCATTTAAGTGGTTAGAAGTTATTGAAATACAAAATATGGCAATTATAGAAATTTGCAAAGATTAAAATACATCTATGTGATACAAGAAAATTAATTGATAATTTATATATATAATTTTGCCAGAATAATTATGTATTTATATATTTATACTTTACAAATTAATAACAAATAATTAGGATAATATGAAATAATTAGGCAAGTTTAACATTGTATAATATCAAAATAAAGCCTAAATTTGGCATTAAATAACCTTTTCTTATTTCCTTATACATTTTTCATTTGTAAATCACTAAAACAAATGCACCGAACCCTAATAAAAATCAATAGGCGGACAAATCATAAGATTTTTCCAAGGCAATACAAATTTTTCTAAGGTGATTGAAGGTCAAGGATTGTGGGAAAACATTAGGTTGAGAAAGATTGTGGAGGCTTGGTTCGATTTTGGGTATTGGTTTTGTTCGATTATCTCCACCGAATTTTATAAATCCATAGAATCATCAATAATTATCAAAGGTAATTTTATGACTTATTTTTCATCATTATAATTCAGTATAAACACAAGAAAAATAGCCATGCATGTTAATTTGATCATACGAATGAATATATGTTCGAAACCCTAATTTTGGATTAATTATGTAATCGGTATAAAAATAAAGATTTGTAAAATTGATTTTAAATTTTATTAGGTAGCATATATCATGTAGATCTCAGATAAATTTGTTGGGTAAATTTTTAGAGGCTCAAAATTATTATTGGGATTATACAATAACTTTGTCATCCGATATTTGCGAAATAAAGAGGATTATAATAATATTTATTTATATCGTTGGACTTTCGACGCTAAATTAATCCTTAATTTCTCTATATCGAAATTATATCTCGATTATTACAAAAAGTTACTATTTTTAGACTTTTCGTTTTTTTAAAACCGATTAACAATCTCGAAAGTAAGTATTATCAATAATATATTATTCGACCTTATTTTATCACTAAAAAATGTACTCGAAACATATTAATATTACTTAATATATCCGTTGATTTTCATGTTGACCTTTAGTTTTGACCTGCTATATCGCGATTTTAAAATTAATAAACCTCGCGGAAAAGTAAAACGTCATTACGAACAACTTTCGTGTTTCGCCGGAAGGCCGAAACGGACTCGAAAGTGCTCAAAACATTAATTTATTAATTCTGTCAGATTTAATTAAGTATTAAAATGACTTATTTTCTACTAAAGTGTATATTTCGATCTAGCTCCAGTTTCTTTGTTATTGGGAGTTAGAAGTCCCATTTTATATCAAAATGACCGTCTTGGAAAGCTTAATTATATTCCATAAACGAAAATCCAACTTTTCAAAATCTCGAACCCCGAAACATAAAGACTGTTTCTGGTCAAGTGTGAGCCGTTACAAAAGGCGTTAAATCTCGTTTTCGACCTAAAAACTCATCAAGAATATATTCAATATGCCTTATTATTTCATATAAATCCAACTTTAACATTAATATCATATTATTTCCTACGCCGCAAGTTTCGATTGATTTCGCCACACATATACATATTTACGGAAAACAAATCAAATAAATGAAATAATCGAAATAGGCATCAAAGGAAAGCTCACAAAGCTATACGAAACAAAGTCGGAAAATAAAAGAGTTCGCCTCGTCCCTCTCGAGTCTTAGCCGCGGCTCACAGCCAAACAAACCAAACCAAACCCAAATTTCTTAACAAAATGCTAGCCTTTTTTTCTTATATATAACCCTTGCAAACTCTTAAGAATGCATACACTTGAGTGATTATTTGAAATGAAAAGTTATGGATTGTATGTTGATGTTGTTTTGCTGCCATGGGGTAGAGAAAAGAAAACAAAGAGATGTGTGAGCTTAGTTGGTGAAATGTGATGGTAAAGACTAGCCTTTCTCTTTTATATAATATCAAGGGTAGTCAACATTAGTATTTGCAAGTCCAAGTCTTTATGAGATTGGGGAGGGACGATTTGCAAAGGAGGAAATCAAGAGAATATGTTGGTCAAATGTTTCAAGTATACTAGTACTAGGAAGTCAAAAAAAAAGATTTTGGTGTGCACCTTGTCCCTTTTGGGGCTGTCGTGAGTTAAGGAGAGGGCAAGGACACAAAAATGTTGTCTAGATATTTTATGATAAGTATATTAGTTCTTGAAGTATAGATGAGTATTGGTGGTTCCGGGAATGCCTAAATGTAATTTAAATTGCGAACGTAAACGTTTTACGCAACCAATAAAAATAAAATATAAAAAGTCAATTATTACTTTCGAAAAAAATAAAATAATGTTTTTATCGTTTGTATAATGTTATCGTATAAGTAGGTTAATTGTCTTGTAAAATAATATTTATAAATTTAAAACTCGTATAAATATTATATAAATGATTCTAAAATGTTTCGCAAAATTTTTATAAAAACTGAACCAATACTATTCATCTCAGGAAATAGTGCACAAGTTATAAAATAGTGTGTAAAAATCATATTTCTCTTGTTTTATTTGTTAAATGAAAATTCTTTTAACTTACGCGATTTAATCATGTGATAAGAATTAAAAGTAAACGCACACGAGACAAAAAAGTGAAAAATGACAAAATGAATGACGTCATAAAATGACCTGAAAATATGAATTGTTACAGTCATCTCCGGTTAGAAGAACCTTGTCCTCAAGGCTCAGGTTGCAACACCTGAAGAAAGGACGGGTTTAGAGAAAAGATTCGGATATTTCTTCTGGAATTATGTTGATGAAGAGGTGTAGGTTTTAAGGTGACTACTCTCAGCATGACATGGTCTTTCCCGAATGCATAGGTAATCAGTCTATGCACCAAATATACATAGGTGATTAGGCTATGTATATTTTAGGGCCAACGATGAAATGCTCATTTTCGTCAAAATAGTTTGATGTATGAAATGTATCAAATAGTTTTATGACGAAATGAAATAGTCAATAAAGTAAACGTGAAGTAGCTCATAGGGTGACAACAAAATGGTTTATGGGTTGACATCGAGATTGTTTGTAAAGCGATAGGTCATGACAAGTATGAAGAATATCCGAGCAAACGCAGAAGTAGTCAAAGAAAATGAACGTAAAGAACTATTCAATCAACAAAATGAACGTAAAGAGTCGTGTTCTAAAGGTAGGTTCTTCAAGGTGACACGTTTGAGGTGATAAGTTAATTGTCGTACTCCCACCAACTAGAAGGATTCAAAATGATGGATTACGAAACAATGTATGCGATTCAAAAGCATAAGAAGAGTGTTCCAACTCGGAGTCGAACAGTAAAATAACTAGTAGAATTGACAAACTATGCCGGATCTCGATATCATCAAAAGAGAATAAAGTAAAGTCGCGTAAATGCTTCGGAGGTAATCATAGAAGATCAAGAAAAAATTAGTCCATATGTATAGGTATCCATATATAATACTAGTATTGACGCTCTAGAGAGTAAATGAGAAATCAAGAAGTACACGAAAATCAGAATGATCAATATTTATATAACTGACCTATATAAGGTAAATAGTAAGACGTCATAAGATAGACGTAAGAGAACGAAATCATAGTCAAGTATTAAATATTCATTATCCATGTAATAGTAGTAGGGATGCAAAAGAGAGCATATAAGTTACCTGGGAGCAAGCGCGCACGGATATCGGACAATGGTGGAAGATTCTTAAAAATTTTCGAAAAACGGTTATAGTTTAGGTTTTGAAAACGACCTAGTTCTCTATAACCAGTAGCTCTGATACCATCTGTAACACCCCTAAAATCTGGTACAACGCAGCGGAATGGTAAGGTTGGGGTGCTACTTCAGGGCACAAAACACAAGTCATAGAAAACGACCTCAAAAGAGACGTTTGTAAAATATCAGAGTAAATTCAGGATTTCCATTAATTTCCTTCTTCAAAAGTTACAAGAGTTCAAACATGACTCATTTACATATTTAAAGAAACTTGGTTATCACATGTGAAGAAAACTGAGTTCTTAAAGTTTTGATATCCGCGCAACTCGAATGCTCCCATAGCTCAGCTAGCAAGATTATAACCTGAAAAATACATGCTAAAACGGTCAACAATAATGTTGGTGAATTCATAGGTTTGAGTAAAATCAGTGTTGAAATCATTTAAGAGATATTTCAGTAGAAAAAGAAGCGTTACGATATTCCAAAGTATTATTTCTGAAATCCAAGTAGTGATTCAATAAGTCAAGAAATGCTGATGTAATCAAACAGTTTAGTGGACCACAAGATTTAAGTGATGGTGGACTAAGTACGTATTCCGAAGTCCAAAACAAGTAATAGCAGACTATGTACGTATTCCATAGTCCAAAATAGGTAAGGTAGACAAGAGAAACACATTCATCATGTCCAACACTTTGTATTATTGCACTAAGCTCATGACCCCGAAGCCTTAACTAGATTTTTGCCCCAATCGGAATATAGGATGCTTGCCAACACCCGGACACCTCTCAATGTTAAATGCACCTTGATCAAACTAGTGACCCAAGGAAAGGTGGGGATTGTCAGTCCCGATAGATCTATCCACAACACTCGCGCTTACTACAATAGCAATTAACGGTTCATGATAAATAGGGACTTCACGGCAATAAGGTAACTTAGCAATAATATTCAGGCAGTAATCTGGATAGCATACACTTTGTAAACACTTTGAAAACACTTAGAAAAACACTTGTGTCCAATAGTAAAACAAGCAATGTAATTCAAAAATTCACGGCTTCAAATATAGGTATTCAACGATCTCAAATCATGTAGTAACAAATCATGCTTTAGTAAAAATAGTCATGTAACGCTTATGTAGTAGAAATCAATAAGTTTACTTAGTAAAACGAGCATGTATTCTTCCCCCGAAAACAGTTTATGAAAACCATTAGAAGAGAAAAGGTGGGGCTGTGAAATCACCTTGATGTTGCAGAGCAACTTGCAACGATCTCGATACACGCTCCTATATTTATGTCCCCATTCTTTCCCCCCTCGATTTTAATACGTACACATAATACGATTCAACAGGGCCGTACGTAGTTACAACGAAATTATGTATATTTATATATATTATATTGATATATTATATATAACGTATATTATATATTATACATACCTATATGTGGTGAGAAATCTACTTGCGGCGACTTAATCCTTAACACTTGGTATATTTTATATACTATTTTCCATCCAATCTTAAGGTATATCAATTTATTGAAAACTTTACATTTTTGGTAAGTTTCTATTTTTAGAAAAGTTACTATTTTCGAAAAACCGCTATTCTTAGTAAGTCTCAACATTCCGTAATATTTATAATAATATTTATTTATATCGTCGGACTTTCGACGCTTAATTAATCCTTAATTTCTCTATATCGAAATTATATCTCGATTATTACAAAAAGTTACTATTTTTAGACTTTCCGTTTTTTAAAACCGATTAACAATCTCGAAAATAAGTACTATCAATAATATATTATTCGACCTTATTTTATCACTAAATTGGTATCGAAATTATTAATATTACTTAATATATCCGTTGACTTTCAAGTTGACCTTTAGTTTTGACCCGCTATATCGCGATTTTAAAATTAATAAACCTCGCGGAAAAGTAAAACGTCATTACGAACAACTTTCGTGTTTCGCCGGAAGGCCAAAACGGACTCGAAAGTGCTCAAAACATTAATTTATTAATTCTGTCAGATTTAATTAAGTATTAAAATGACTTGTTTTCTACTAAAGTGTATATTTCGATCTAGCTCCAGTTTCTTCGTTATTGGGAGTTAGAAGTCCCATTTTATATCAAAACGACCGTCTTGGAAAGCTTAATTATATTCCAAAAATAAAAATCCAACTTTTAAAAATCTCGAAACCCGAAACATAGAGACTGTTTTCTGGTCAAGTGTGACCCGTTACAAAAGGCGTTAAATCTCGTTTTCGACCCAAAAACTCATCAAAAATATATTCAATATGCCTTATTATTTCATATAACTCCAACTTTAACATCAATATCATATTATTTCCTACGCCGCAAGTTTCGATTGATTTCGCCACACATATACATATTTACGGAAAACAAATCAAATAAATGAAATAATCGAAATAGGCATCAAAGGAAAGCTCACAAAGCTATACGAAGCAAAGTCGGAAAATAAAAGAGTTCGCATCGTCCCTCTCGAGTCTTAGCCGCGGCTCACACCCAAACAAACCAAACCAAACCCAAATTTCTTAACAAAATGCTAGCCCTTTTTTTTCTTCTATATAACCCTTGCAAACTCTTAAGAATGCATACACTTGAGTGATTATTTAAAATGAAAAGTTATGGATTGTATGTTGATGTTGTTTTGCTGCCGTGGGGTAGAGAAAAGAAAACAAAGAGATGTGTGAGCTTAGTTCGTGAAATGTGATGTATAGATAGTCTTTCTCTTTTTTATAAATCAAGGGTAGTCAAACATTACTATTGCAAGTCCAAGTCTTTTGAGGATTGGGGAGGGACGATTTGCAAAAAGGAGAAATCTAGGGGAATATGTTGGTCAATGATTACATGTTTAACTAGTATTAGGAAGTCAAAAAAAGATCTTATGGAGTGACACCTTGTACCGTTTGAGGATGTCGTGATGTTAAGAGAGGGCAAGGACACAAAAATGTTGTCTAGATATTTTATGATAAGTATATTAGGAGTTCCTGAAGTATAGATGAGTATTGGTGGTTTCGGGAATGCCTAAATGTAATTTAAATTGCGAACGTAAACGTTTTACGCAACCAATAAAATAAATATAAAAGTCAATTATTACTTTCGAAAAATAAGATAATGTTTTTATCATTTGTATAATGTTATCGTATAAGTAGGTCAATTGTCTTGTAAAATAATATTTATAAATTTAAAACTCGTACAAATATTATATAAATGATTCTAAAATGTTTCGCAAAATTTTATAAAAACTGAAAACCAATACTATTCATCTATCAGGAAAAGTGCACAAGTTAAAAAATTGTGTGTAAAAATCTTATTTCTCTTGTTTTATTTGTTAAATGATAATGCTTTTAACTACAGGCGATTTTATCATGTGATAAGAATTATATGTAAACGCAACGGACAAAAAAGTGATAATGACACAATGAATCGAGTCATAATGAACTGAAATATGAATTGTTACAGTTCATTCTCCAGTTAGAAGAGCCTTGTCCTCAAGGCTCAGGTTGCAACACCTGAAGAAAGGACGGGTTTAGAGAAAAGATTCGGATATTTCTTCCGAAATTGTGTTGATGAAGAGGTGTAGGTTTTAAGGTGACTACTCTCAGCATGGCATGGTCCTTCCTGAATGCATAGGTGATCATTCTATGCACCAAATATACATAGGTGATCAGACTATGTATATTTGAGGGTCAACGATGCAATGCTCATTTTCGTCAAAATAGTGTGATGTATGAAATGTATCAAATAGTTTTATGACGAAATGAAATAGTCAATAAAGTAAACGTGAAGTAGCTCATAGGGTGACAACAAAATGGTTTATAGGTTGACATCAGGATTGTTTGTAAAGCGATAGGTCATAACAAGTATAAAAAATATCCGAACAAACGCAGAAGTAGTCAAAGAAAATGAACGTAAAGAACTATTCAATCAACAAAATGAACGTAAAGAGTCGTGTTCTAAAGGTAGGTTCTCCAAGGTGACACGTATGAGGTGACAAGTTAATTGTCGTACTCCCACCAACTGGAAGGATCTCAAAAATGATGGAATAAGAAACAATGTTTGCGATTCAAAAAGCATAATAAGAGTGTTCCAATCGGAGTCGAACAGTAAAATAACTAGTAGAATTGACAAACTATGCCGGATCTCGATATCATCAAAAGAGAATAAAGTAAAGTCGCGTAAATGCTTCGGAGGTAATCATAGAAGATCAAGAAAAAATTAGTCCATATGTATAGGTATCCATATATAATACTAGTATTGACGCTCTAGAGAATAAATGAGAAATCAAGAAGTACACGAAAATCAGAATGATCAATATTTATATAACTGACCTATATAAGGTAAATAGTAAGACGTCATAAGATAGACGTAAGAGAACGAAATAATTGTCAAGTTATTAAATATTCATATCCTTGTAATAGTAGTAGGGTATGCAAAAGAGAGCATATAAGTTACCTGGGAGCAAGCGCGCACGGATATCGGACAATGGTGAAAGGATTCTTAAAAATTTTCAAAAAACGGTTATAGTTTAGTTTTTGAAAAAGACTGTTCTCTATAAGCAGTAGCTCTGATACCATCTGAACACCCATAAAATCTGGTCACAAACCCATACAGAATGGTAAGGTTGGGGTGCCTACTTCAGCGGCACAAAACACAAGCATAGAAAACGACCTCACAAAGAGTCGTTTGTAAAATAATCAGAGGAAATTAAGGATTTACATTTCTTTCCTTCTTCAAAAAGGTTACAAGAGTTCAACATGACTCATTTACATATTTAAAGGAAAAACTTGGTTATCTATTGTGAAGAAATACCTGTGTTTCTTAAAGTTTGATTTCCGCGGCAACTCGAATGCTCCCTCCCCCCCCCCTATAGCTCAGCGTTGCAATGGATTATAACCTGAAAAAATACATGCTAAACGGTCAACAATAATGTTGGTGAATTCATAGGTTTGAGTAAAAATCAGTGTTGAAATAATTTAAGTAATATTTCAGAAGAAAAAGAAGCGTTACGATATTCCAAAGTATTATTTCTGAAATCCAAGTAGTGATTCAATAAGTCAAGAAATGCTGATGTAATCAAACAGTTTAGTGGACCACAAGATTTAAGTAATGGTGGACTAAGTACGTATTTCCGAAAGTCAAAAACAAGTAATAGCAGACTATGTTGTATTCTCATAGTCCAAAAATAGGTAAGGTAGTCAGAGAAAAACAACATTCAATCATGTCCAACCACTTTGTATTATTGCACTAAGCTCATGACCCCGAAGCCTTAACTAGATTTTTGCCCCAATCGGAATATAGGATGCTTGCCAACACCCGGACACCTCTCAATGTTAAATGCACCTTGATCAAACTAGTGACCAAGGAAGGTAGGGATTGTAAGTCCGATTGAATCTATCCACACACAACTCGCGCTTACTACAATAGCAATTAAAAGTTAATCGATAAATTAGGACTTTTCACTGGCAATAAGGTAACTTAGCAATAATATTCAGGCCTTATTATTGATAGCATTCACTTGTAAAAACACTTGTGTCGTAGTAAAACAATCATGTCTAAAATTTCAGGTTTCAAATATAGGTATTCATGATCTCAAATTCATTTTTGTAGTAAACAAATCATAGCTTTAGTTAAAAATAATCATGTAAGCTTTTACGTATAGTAATCAATACCGGTTTATGATAGTTAAAACGAGCACGTATTCTCACCCCGAAAACAGTTTAAGAAAACCATTAAAAGAGAAAAGGTGGGGCTACTGAACTATACCCTTGGATCATCGATCACGATCGAATAGTCAAATAAATCACAAACGAAGCAGAAACGATCTCGATAATGACTTATAATTATGTCGCTGCGATTATAATAGTACAAATACGATCAACTGGGCGTACGTCTTTACGCGAAATTATGTATATTTTATATATATAAATACATACATTTATGTGATGAGAATCCACTTGGCGAGTCACCCTAAACTTAAACCACTTAATATATATTTATATATATTTTCATCCATCTTAAGGTAGTATACTCGATTTATTGAAAACTTACATTTTTGGTAAGTTTCTATTTAAAAAAGTTAATATTTTCGAAAACTGATATTTCTTAGTAAGTCTCAACATTCCGAATATTTTATAATATTTATTTATTTCGTCTGGACTTTCGACGTTAGTTAATCTTAATTTCTTATAATCGAAATTTATATCTCGATTATTACTAAAAGTACTTTTTTTTAGACTTTCTGTTTTTTAAAATACCGATTAACAATATACGAAATTATGTAATTTCAATAATATATTATTGGACATTATTTTATCACTAAAAATTGTACTCGATAACATATTAATATTACTTAATATATTCGTTGATTTCAAGTTGACCGTTAGTTTTGACCCGCTATATCCGCGACTTTCTAAAAATTAATAAACTCGTGGAAAAGTAAACGTGTTCCCCCCCCCCATACGAAACAATTATGTAGTTTTCGCCCGGAAGGCCGAAACGGACTCGAAAGTGCTCAAAACATTAATTTATTAATTCTGTCAGATTTTAATTTACGTTTAAACTGGACTTATTTTCTACTAAAGTGTATATTTCGATCTAGCTCCAGTTTCTTCGTTATTGGGAGTTAGAAGTCTCTTTTATATCAAAACGACCGTCTTGGAAAGCTTAATTATATTCCATAAACAAAAATCCAACTTTTCAAAATCTCGAACCCCGAAACATAGAGACTGTTTTCTGGTCAAGTGTGACCCGTTACAAAAGGCGTTAAATCTCGTTTTCGACCAAATAAATTAATCAACAAATATATTCAATTACTGCCTTATAATTTCAATATAATACAACTTTTAACATCAATATCATATTATTCCTACGCCGCAAGTTTCGATTGATTTCGCCACACATATACATATTTACGGAAAACAAATCAAATAAATGAAATAATCGAAATAGGCATCAAAGGAAAGCTCACAAAGCTATACGAAGCAAAGTCGGAAAATAAAAGAGTTCGCCTCGTCTCTCTCGAGTCTTAGCCGTGGCTCACACCCAAACAAACCAAACCAAACCCAAATTTCTTAACAATTGCTAGCTTTTTTTATTGTTTTAAACCTTGCAAATCTTAAGAATGCATTACAACTTGAGTGAATTATTTAAAATGAAAAGTTATGGATGTTGTTTTGTTTCTGATCGACGTGCGGTAGAGAAAAGAAAACAAAAGAGATGTGTGAGATTTGTTAGTGAAATATGATGGTAAAGACTAGCCTTTCTCTTTTATATATTATCAAGGGTAGTCAACATTAGTATTTGCAAGTCCAAGTCTTTATGAGATTGGGGAGGGACGATTTGCAAAGGAGGAAATCAAAGGAATATGTTGGTCAAATGTTTCAAGTATACTAGTACTAGAAAGTAAAAAAAAGATTTTGGTGTGCAACTTGTCTCCTTTGGGGCTGTCGTGAGTTAAGGAAAGGGCAAGGACACAAAAATGTTGTCTAGATATTTTATGATAAAGTTATTAGGAGTTCTTGGTAGTATAGATGAGTATGGTGGCTTCGGGAATGCCTTAAATGTATTTTAAAATTGCGAACGTAAATAGTTTTACGCCTAACCAATAAAATAAATATAAAAAGTCAATTATTACTTTCGAAAAAAATAAAATAATGTTTTTATCGTTTGTATAATGTTATCGTATAAGTAGGTCAATTGTCTTGTAAAATAATATTTATAAATGTAAAACTCGTATAAATATTATATAAATGATTCTAAAATGTTTCGCAAATTTTTTATTAAAACTGAACCAACACTATTCATCTCAGAAAATAGTGCACAAGTTATAAAATAGTGTGTAAAAATCATATTTCTCTTGTTTTATTCGTTAAATGAAAAAAAATTTAGCTTACGCGATTTAATTATGTGATAAGAATTAAAAGTAAACGCACACGAGACAAAAAAAGTGAAAAATGACAAAATGAATGACGTCATAAAATGACCTGAAAATACGAATTGTTACATTGTAGATAAGCTCCTTTGAGCATATTAGATCCTTGTTTGAGCTAGGATCAAAGTACTTCCCCTTTTACCTTATTTTTAGCTTATTATCTTATCTACTTATCAATTTGCTTTTTGTTGCTTATTATTGCTCATATTTGCTTATTTAGTCTTAATGTTGCTTAATATGTTTTGTTTTTAGATTAAATATAGTTTAATTTGTGTTTTAATTAAAATTGTCTAAAATTAGTCATAAACTGCTCTTATAATTTGCTATTTGAATTGTGCTTAATTCTCTAATAAAAATTTCTTATATGTTCTTAAAATAGTTAGTGCTTAATCTGTTTTCATCTTTTAAAGCTTTTTGAGATCTGTCATAGCTTAAAATCAAATCTTATGGATTTAAAGGGGTGTTTGGCACAAGCAGTTTTAACTTAGTTAGGACTGCTTGTGTTCTTTTTGGTCATTAGGTCATATTCAATAAGCTCTTATTAGGTCTACGGATTAGTATTAATAAGTTTTAAAGTGGATTTGTCAAGTTTAAGGTTTGTTTTATCAAATTTTCCTAAGTTTGCTAGTCTAAACAGGTTTCTAAATTACTTATTTGATAAGCTTGCTTAAGTGTAGTTTTTGTCCAAAACTTGGTTTCAATTGCAACTTCACAAATTTGTTTTGAGTCTATTAACTTAGGAAAAGCCTTAGAGTTATTTGTATCAAAAATAGTTTAGTAGTAATAGTTTAAAAGGGTTAGATTTTGCAGATCATGTTGGGGATAGATTTAAGCTAAACCTTGATTAATTTTGATCAATTTGTGCTTATTGGAGTCTAACCTTAATCTGTCTTGAGTTTTTAAGCTGACTAAATCCTTTTTGAGTCTTAAAATTGTGCAGCAGGGGTAAACTTCAAATCCTTAACTTTAGTTGTAGTTAAGTTCTTTTTATAAGTCCTTTTCTAGCTTATTTCTTATCCAATTTTCTTATTTCTTCCTTCTATGTGTTATTTGGTCATCAATCTCAATCTGTTTTCACTTTTTAGCTTTAGTCACTTTGCTTATTTGTCCTAAAAAATAAAGATCTTAGTCTTTAAAACTGTTTTTAGTGTCTGATGTCTTAATAGGTTTTTAGTGCTTTTCAGCTTATTTCCTTTTCTTAGTTGTAGTCTCTTGTGCTTAATAAGTCTAGGGGAAAATCTGTTTTCTGCTTAAAGTCGGTTTTAGTGCTTATTAGGTCATAAACCTTAGCTAAAAATATGTCAAAATGCCTTTAAGTTCCTGTTTAAGCTAGCTGTCTTAGTGTCTTTTAGATGATTTTCAGCATATTTGGTTTGCTTAAATCTAGTCTTTTGAGCTTATTAGGTATAAGTCTTAAGCTGTTTTCACTCTTTAGCTTTTTCTAAGTGCTTGTTAGTTTTCTTTTTAGCTTAAAAAGTTGTTAAAAAGTCCTTTAAGTCTGTTTTCTCTTTCTGCTGTCTTAATTCCTTGAGTGCCTTTCTAGCTTACTTTCTTGCTTATTTCTAGTTCTTGTAGCTTATCAAGTTAGGATAGTATCTGCTTTAGCTTATTTTGGTTCACCTTTAGCTTATTAGTCTTAAAAAGCAAATAGATTTAAGCTAGGTATTTCTAAGTGTTAATTAAGCCAACTGTCACCTCTTTCAGCATTTTTCTAGCTTATTATTAAGCTTTGTCAAAAAGTTCTTTTTTTTAAAAGTGCTTATTTTAGTCTTATTTAGTTTTTTCATAAAAAAAATTTGCAAAATAAAAATGTTAGGTCTTATAGGGAAGTCCCAGGCTCAAACCTAGGACCTCAACCTTAACAACCCAACACCTTAACCATTGCGCCTTTGGGTCTTTTCTGTTAGACCCTTGGGCCAATTGGTTTATAAGGATTAATTTCAGTTTTACCTATATGCTTATCAGCTTATTTACAGCTTATTAGGTTTAGCTTATTTTCCCATTTTATTTTTCATACATTAGTAATAGTTTAAAGCATTTTTAATAATTTTTCTAGATTTTTATAAATTAGTTAAATATTTTTTATAATATTTTTAGAATAAATTAGTTTTTAATTCATAAAAAATAAAATAAAAGTCAAAAAAAATATAATTCTTTTTTCTAAAATTATTTTTAATCATTTAGGACTTTTAGATTTGAAATTTGCATTTTTAGGGCTTAAATTTGATTTATTTGTTTAATTAATCGCGTTTTAGGATTCTCGTTAGCGTTTTGCGTTTAATCTTTAATTGCCTTAATTGTTAGCTTGCCTTTACTTGCTTTTGCGTTTTATTAGTAGAAATAGAATCCAAAAAAATCAAAACTTTGATTATTCAAATCACGCGATCACAAACTTAAACGAGATTCTCAAATTCACGCTTCGTCGAGATACGACATTCGGGAGATAAATTATTGTTTGTCCTCAAGCAATTTTTATCAAACGGGATACTCTCTATACTATAATTAGTTTGAGATATTTAGTTATATATTTAATTATATATATACTATTTGCCATCGAATCAATTTTTGGCGCCGTTGCCGGAGAGGTGTGTAACGAATATCGAGCTGAAGTTTGAAGATATTTTGAAGACCCTTCCTCGTGAAGTTATCGTTTTGTTATTTTCTTTTATATAAAACTAAAAAAAATACAAAAATATTTTTTTTTCTCAATTTATTTTCGTAGATTTATTAGAAAAACAAAAAAAAATACTTTTCCTAAAGTATTTAAAAAAACCAAAAAAAATTAAAAACAACAAAAACAACCGTTGTGTGACTTGTGAAATCGGCTCACCTTTAGATTACAAACTATAAGAGAGGTATAAGGAGGGTTGATCCTACGATCTTCGACCCGAAAGGAGTAGGTTTTTAAAATGCTTCGCGCTTACCCGCTCCTACGCTTCTTTGTGCGTTTTCTAGAGAGCTACCGTACAGTTGTTCGATTATCGGTTACAATTTTTTTTTATTTCTCTTATTTTATTTTTAGTGCATGCGCACCCGCTCTTCATCAAATTTAATTGTCAAATCTTTCACGACTCCGAAACATCGTAATCGTAGACGTTCTAAGCAAAGAGTCGAACCGTTTTCTCTTGAAGAGACTTCTGTAGTTACGATGGCCGATCAACGTACTATGACGGAATTACTCCAAGCACCCACCGAGGGTTACGGAGATGCTATCGTTATTCTTGCTATTCTAGCGAAGAATTTTAAGCTTAAACATTGTCTTCTAAATCTTGTAACTTCAAAACAATTTTACGGATTTGAGAAAGAAGATCCTCATGCTCACATTCGTTGGTTTAACAAGATTACTTCCACGATTAAGTATAAAGATGTGCCTAATTCATCGATTAAGCTTATGCTTTTTCCATTTTCTATCGAGGGGGCAGCCCGAATTTAGCTCGAAAAAGAACCCCCTCGTTCTATTCTTACTTGGGAAGACCTTTGTTTCCAAGTTTATTAACCAATTCTTTCCTCCTTTCAAAACTACAAATCTCTGAAATGAAATCATAAATTTTTAACAAATGTTTGAGGAAACATTTAGTAAGGCATGAGGCCATTTTAAGGACCTCCTTCGTGCATGCCCACATCACGGTTTTACGGAACTACATCAACTTGATACTTTCTACAATGCTTTAAACCCAACCGATCAAGATTCTTTGAATGTCGCCGCCGGTGATAAACTTTTGACTAAAACTCCTCGAGATGCTTTGACAATTATTGAAAACAAATCGAAAGTTCACAATTCACGAAACAAACCGGTTGTTTCCAAAGTGAGTGCTAATACTTCTTCTTCTACCACGGCATGTCCATCGGAGATGGCCGCTCTTACTGATGCCGTTAATGCTATGCTTCGTCATGTTAAGACCTCACCTTCAGAGACCATTAAAGCAATTTCTGAAAGTTGTGTGACTTGTGGTGGACCGCATCCCTACTATGAGTGTCTTGCCGCCGATGGCAACACTTTCAATGCTTCTGCAGCCGCAGCAACCTATAATCAGAATCAAGGATATCGTCCTCAAGGAGACCCGAATTATCATGCTAGCAATCAAATGGGACCACCTGGTTTTCCTCTCGTGCTAAATAATCAAAACCATTTCAATCAAAATCATGGGTACAATCAGAACCGAGGAAATAATTTCAGTCAAGGTAACCAGAATTATCAAGCTCCGCCTCAAGTTGGACCTTCAAACGATCTCTCGAACTACATGAAGACAAATGACGTTAATATGAGAGTAATGCAAAATCAAATAAGCAATATGAGGACGGAATTAAAGAAAGAGATGGATACTACGTTGAGTAGGCAGAACAATGCGTTCAAGAATGAGTTAAGGAATGAGTTAACGAATGATATTAAGAACATGATGAGCAGTTTTTTTTCAAATGAATACCGCTTCTTCTTCGGGTTCGGGTTCACTTCCTAGCAACATTGTTGCTAACCCGAGAGGTGACTTGAAAGAAATCACCATCCGAAGTGATATTTCTTATGATAGACCTCCAATTCCACCTCCTCTCTCTCCTCTTCCCAAGGTGGTGGAACGGGAACCCAAGGTGACAAAGGATATGGTAAAACCGAGTACCGAAAACATCCAACCTCCGGTAGTCCAAACACAAGCTCCAATTGATGAGCCCGTTGTTGTTCCTAAGCCTAAACCGTCTATACCTTATCCTTCAAGAGCTAACAAACAGAAGCTCTGTGAAAAACATGATAATCTAGCTTCGAAATTTGTTGAAATATTTAGGGAATTACATTTTGAGCTTAGTTTCGCGGATGCTCTTCTACATATGCCGAATTTTGCTTCAATATTTAAAAGTCTCCTTAATAACAAAGAAAAATTGTTTGACTTAGATAAAACACCGGTGAATGAGAATTGTTCGACGGTTATCCTAAAAAAGTTGCCCGAAAAATTTGAAGACCCTGGCAAGTTTCTTATTCCATGTGATTTTCCAGAGATAGTTGAATGCTTAGCCTTGGCCGATCTTGGTGCAAGCATCAACTTGATGCCTCTTTCCATATGGAAGAAGCTCTCACTCCCCGAACTTACTCCTACTCGAATGATTCTTGAACTTGCAGACCGATCGACTACTAGTCCATCTGGTATTGCCGAAGATGTCTTTGTAAAAGTAGGAAAGTTCCATTTTCCGGCCGACTTCGTAGTCGTTGATTATGTTGTTGATCCTCGGGTTCCCTTAATTCTCGGGAGACCCTTTTTGAGGACGGCACGTGCTTTGATTGATGTTTACGGTGAAGAATTAACTCTCTGAGTTGATGATGAAGCCATAACCTTTAAAGTTGGTCAAACTTCGAGATACTCCTACAATGATGCTGAATCGGTTAATCGAATCGATGTCATCGACGTTTCATGTGAGGAGTATGCTCAAGAAGTGCTCGGATTTTCGGATAGTTCTACGAGTGGCAATCCCACTCCGTCTTTAGATCCTATCCTTTCTACTTCTTTCCCCTCTCTCACTCCTTTTGAGGGAGGTGACTTCATTTTGGAAGAAATCGAAGCTTGTCTTACAAATGATTCAATTCCACCGGGAATTGATGATGCCGACTTTGATCTGGAGGGAGACCTTCTTCTACTCGAGAAGTTATTAAATGATGATCCATCATCTCCTCTCCCTCCGAAAGAACTTAATTTTGAGGAACTTAAAACGATAAAATCTTCTATTGATGATCCTCCGGAGCTTGAGCTCAAGGATTTACCGTCTCATCTTGAATACGCGTTTTTAGAAGGAACCAATAAATTACCCGTCATAATTTCTAAAGAGTTAAAAGATGAAGAAAAGGCCGCCCTTTTAAAGGTTCTTAAATCACACAAACGGGCCATCGCATGGAAAATCTCCGACATTAAGGGTATCGACCCTAGTTTTTGTACTCACAAGATCTTAATGGAAGACGATTTCAAACTGGCGGTTCAACATCAAAGAAGGGTAAATCTGAAAATTCATGAGGTTATCAAAAAGGAAGTTATCAAACTCCTTGATGCCGGATTGATTTACCCTATCTCTGATAGTCCGTGGGTGAGTCCCGTTCATTGTGTACCTAAGAAGGGTGGCATGACCGTAGTTGAAAATGAAGATATGGAATTGATACCTACTAGGTTAGTTACGGGATGGCGCGTTGGTATTGATTACCGAAAGCTTAATGATGCTACTCGTAAAGACCATTTCCCGTTGCCTTTCATGGACCAAATGCTAGAACGTTTAGCAGGGAACGAATACTATTGCTTTTTAGATGGATTTTCTGGGTATTTTCAAATTCTAATTGACCCGCAAGACCATGAGAAGACTACCTTCACTTGCCCTTATGGGACGTTTGCCTACCGACGTATGCCTTTTGGTTTATGTAATGCTCTGGGCACGTTCCAAAGGTGCATGATGGCCATTTTCGACGAAATGATCGAGGAAACAATGGAGGTCTTTATGGACGATTTCTCGGTCTTCAGGGATTCTTTCTCTTCATGCCTCTCCCATTTAGACAAAATGCTCAAAAGGTGCGAAAACACTAATTTAGTTCTAAATTGGGAGAAATGACATTTTATGGTAAAAGAAGGCATTGTTCTAGGACATAAGATTTCAAAGTCCGGGATTGAGGTCGACAGAGCTAAAGTTGATGTTATAGCTAAACTCCCTCATCCGACTTCCGTCAAAGGCGTTCGAAGTTTTTAGGTCACGCCGGGTTCTTTCGTCGATTTATTTAAGATTTTTCTAAAATCACTCGGCCGATGACCCGTCTTCTTGAAAAAGAAACCCCGTTTATTTTCTCAAAAGAATGTATTGAAGCATTTAGTATACTTAAGAAGAAGTTAACCGAAGCCCCAATTTTAGTTGCCCCCGATTGGGACCTACCATTTGAAATTATGTGTGATCTAGTGATTACGTGGTAGGTGCAGTCTTGGGGCAACGTAAGACCAAACATTTTTAGCCTATACACTATGCTAGTAAGACCATGATAGATGCTCAAGCACATTACACGACAACGAAAAAAGAGTTATTAGTCGTGGTGTATGCTTTCGAGAAATTTTGGCCTTACTTAGTCTTGTCAAAGACCATAGTGTATACGGATCACTCGGCTCTAAAATATCTACTTTCTAAGCAAGATACTAACCCAAGATTGCTCCGGTCGAATCTCCTACTCCAAGAATTTGATGTCATTATTCGTGATAAAAAAGGAGCAGAAAATCTCGCCGCCGACCATTTGTCTAGATTAGAAAATCCTCATCAAGGTGATCTCGAGAAAAAAGAAATTAATGAAATATTTCCTCTCGATACCCTCAGAATGATATCTTTTCATGGTAATTCTAGTACCCCATGGTTTTCCGACATTGCAAATTACCATGCGGGGAATTTCGTTGTAAAAGGGATGTCGTCCCAACAAAAGTAAAAGTTCATTAAGGATGTTAGGCATTATTATTGGGACGACCCCTACTTGTTTAGGATTGGTGCAGATCACGTGATTAGACGATGTGTTTACGACCAAGAAGTCGTTGATATCCTCACAGCTTGTCATAATGGACCCACCGGGGGACATCATGGTGCGAACTACACCGCTAAAAAAGTCTTTGATTTTGGTTTCTATTGGCCGACGATTTATCGCGATGCATGCGACATGGTTAAGTCATGTGACTCTTGTCAACGTCAAGGCAAAATCTCACAAAAAGACGAAATGTGAGGAATCGATTTTATGGGACCATTCCTGTCTTCTCGAGGGAACAAGTACATTCTCGTGGCCATTGACTACTTGTGTAAATGGGTTAAAGCAAAAGCGCTCCCCACTAATGATGCCCGAGTTGTCGTTAAATTTTTAAAATCTCTTTTCGCCTGATTTAGAACTCCTCGTGCTATAATTAGTGATCGTGGTACCCATTTTTGCAATGACCAATTTGCAAAGGTCATGCTTAAGTATGGAGTTATTCACCGTCTTTCTACCGCGTATCATCCACAAATGAGTGGACAAGTGGAGGTTTTAAATCGTGGTTTGAAACGTATCTTAGAAAGGACCGTAGGTGAAAATCGTACTTCATGGTCTGATAAGTTAGATGATGCTTTATGGGCCTTTCGTACCGCTTTTAAAACACCCATCGGGTGCACTCCATATAAGCTAGTGTACAGAAAGGCTTGTCATCTTCCTATTGAACTTGAACACAAGCCTATTGGGCCTTAAAACATTGTAATTTTGACCTTAAGACCGTGGGTGATCACCAGAAAGTTCAAATGAATGAATTAAATGAACTCCGAGATCAAGCTTACGAGAACTCTTTAATCTACAAAGATAAAAAAAGAAGATTCATGACTCCAAAATTAAGAACCGCGTCTTCAACGTTGGTGATTGAGTTCTTCTCTTTAATTCTCGATTAAAGATTTTCTAGGGCAAGCTCAAAACCCGTTGGACCGGACCGTTCACCGTTGCTCAAGTTTTCCCTTATGGAACCATCGAGTTATCTCAAACCGACAAACCAAATTTCAAGGTGAACGGTCATTGACTCAAACATTATTTTGGAGGGGACATACCACTAATGGTTGTTCTGGATCTCCAAACTTTCCCCATGGACCACTAAATTCGGGGTTGAGTCAGGCTCGTGACTCGGTTAACAAAAACAAGTGCTTCATGGGTAGCAACCCATGCTTATCCCTAGTAGTAGTATATTATTATAATAATTATGAATAAGTGTGACGTAAGGAGGCTTGCCTCTTCCTTTCTCGTGTTTCGTGTTTCGTGTTTTATGTTTTATGTCCAGGATTGCCCTGGATTTTGAAGACTCTCGTGCTCGTGGTTTTGTCCATCGTCCACTCAATCTTTAATCCTTAGCATGCTTATATATGGGAATCCGATATCCTAGATCTTATTGATTAACGTTTATCTATTAGCATAATTAATAAACGGCTTTAGATTAGCGTAGAGACCCCTTAATATTTGGATTATGCCTTGAAATTAGTACGGGGGTGACAGTCTCACATTTAGGACAATGTGTAGTTCTAGTATGGAGGGATCTTTCAATTTGATCTTACTTGCATTTGCCTTGTCTTCACGTAACACTGTTTTTCCACCAAAAATATGTGATTTTATACCCAAATTAAAAAAAATTCAAAAATAGAATAAGTGTTTAGACACGTAGTTTTGTCTTTTTAAGGAATAAATTTTGACTTGATCGAGCGTGTTGCGCTCTTGCTTGCCCCTTAACTTATATAAATTTAAGCTTTTGCTAGTCTTTTATACACGAAGCTTTAAAATGTGAGATCTAGCTTATAAAAAGCCAAGAGTTTACAAGTTTCTATGATAGACTTTAAATATGTAAAGCTTACTTTATTAGACTAAGCATTCGCAGATCTTTTTAGTAAAGATTTTAAATTTGCAAAGAACGAGAGATGATAGAGTTAAATATAAGTTAGATGCTAAGCGTGGAGTAGTTGGAACTCTTTAGAGCTCATAGAGGTTAATTATGGCTTTTTGCTCCCACCACTTAATAAACGTTATATAATTGTTGAATAAATAAAGTTACTTTAGTTTTTTACGATTCTTAGTTTAAATCCCTTCGTAGAGATTCCATCTGGTGAAATTAAGATACACATCGAGGTTTTGTCAGTGTTGTGGAGAAATAGGCTACCGATTCTTGACGGCTCGCTACCGTTGTCTAGGTAGTTAAAAGACCACAAGACTTGAAATTTGGCTATAATAGTAATAATAATAAAGCCATCGACTCCGGGGTTATCTAAATAATGCCTCCGTCTCTGGACTTGTAGTTGAGTTGTTTCGGATGAAATAAAAAGGATAACCCCTAAATTATGCGAAATTAGAACCTTAATGTGGACCTTATTCTCACTATATCGTCTCTTTAGGAAAGGATTTCAAACTAGTTGTGGTCAAAACCGGGTTTACTTTATGAGAATAAGACATTAATTTATTTGTCACCAATAATAATAATAAAATCTTTAGAGGATTTAGGAATAAGGGAGCGGAAAGTAGCTATGCGTTCACAATTAGCATTTATGAATAGTGTTAGCATCTTAACTTGTATTTAATAATGATTTCGTTTTTAAGCTTGGTTTGGGGCGGGTGAAAAATCAAGGACGATGAATTTATCCTTTTAGCGTTTATTGTTCTGTGATCCTTAAAGTTATGATATGTATGAATAATAATAATAAATGCATAAAAATGGTAAAACAGGGGACTTTTTAAAACTAGTGATTTCTTAATCCCCTTAGATGAACACTTAGCTACTTTTCGAGATAATTAGTCTAAGGGGGTTCAAATTTTTGGTTTTCTAAGTGTGTATTCATAACATTGCGTGAGGACACGACAATGGCTTAGCATGGGGGATTGATTGATATCCAAATACGTATATAAGGATAATATCAATAATAGTATAGTAATAAGTATTTCGTAAGGATTTAAGAAGATTAATTTTAACCAAAGTAAATTCAAAAACCTCCTGGGTCGTTTCCTCGACGAAGCGTGAATTGAGAATCGGTTAAGTTCGTGATCGCGTGCTTTGAAGAATTTCAAGGATTTTGATTTTGGATTCTAATTCTACTTATGAAAATGCAAAAACAATTACAAGCAAGGAAACAACTAAGGCAAATAAGGATTTAAGCTAAAAACGAGAACGTGAATTCTAAAATGCGACTAATTACCTAAATTATTAAAATTTTACGCTAAATTTTTTTTATTTTTTATAAACATCACAACTTATTTATTCCAACCTAATCATTTTTCGTTCCTTGTGCAAAATTTAAAGTTACGCAAACGCTTAGTCTAAATAGATAAGAGGGAAAGCTAGAGTGCATAACTCGTCAGTCAAAAGCTACTAATTCCACGAGCCTTCTTATTACTAACTTTTTTATATTTATACATTTCCATATCATTCTTATTTAACTAGCACATAGAAACAATAAAAAATTAATTTTTTTCTGGCTAAAACGAGGTTATAAGGGGACCACAATCAGGCACAAGCAAGATCATATTTCGATAGAAACCCCCCTACACTTAGAACCGAACATTAGCCTCAATGTTCAAAAATGTCAGGTGCCACCCCCACACTTAAGGCCGAAAAAGGCAAATGCTAGTAATTCCAAGTGTGAAAAGGGAAACACAATAATATACATGATCATGTATTAATGGATCCATAAAAAGCAAAAGTATTGAAACCGGTCGATTGGATGATAGAAAACAAGCACGGTCCTTCAAGATCTTAAAGAAGACCTGAAAACGAGAAACCACACACCAAGAAAGAAGCACAGCCCCCACACCTGGGCTATAAATCACACACTTATTTTATTAAGAAAATAGAAAGCAGAAAGGACACGAATTGCCCCCGGGAAGCGCTTTGTTTTGTGCGAGTCTCTAGCTTGACTCTTCCCATATCATCGTGATATTAGGGTCGAAAAATGTGGAAGAGAAAATTTCCATTGGACATTTATATGCCACCGGCTTAAGAGAAAAAAATGAAAAAAGCGAAGATGACGGGGTCAAAAATGATATCCCTCAAGTCCCACGGAGAGAGATAGTGAAGAAAAGAATCCCCAGATCGGTGAAATAAAAACGAAATGTCCGGATAACATATGTGAAGGAAAGATAATGGCGATCCACAAAGGGTAAGTTCACATATGCAGGAGAAAAAATTTTCTCATTAAATCCCGGTCGAAAACAATTGTCCTCGTCATCAAATCATTAATTGAGCATCGTACAAAATCTCTTCCAATCAGTTCGCTTTAGAATCAAAATCAAATAAATCATCATTCTCTTGAGAGGTGGTTTCATACGGTGAACCCCTCGAGAATGAAACAACACTTATCGAGGAGTAGATGTGATCTCGGTGAAGAAGAAAACCTCAATTTCGTCACTGGGGTAATAAACTCTCCACATTATAATCAGAAAGAGGTGGTGAGTAGGAAAAGTTTGACTCATCAAAGTTAGAATCATAAGAATCCTTGCACTCGATGTCCTCTAACACCTCATCAAAAAGAGGATTTACGTCACTAGTAGTAGAGTAATTCGTCAGATCGAATTCTAAAAGACAGGGGTTCGATTAAACTTTACATTATCTTCCAGAACGTCCTCATCGGATAGTGACTCATCATCACTAGAGGTAAAATCGTCATTTGAATCGAATAGAGGGGTTAGAGAAAGTCACGGATTTTCCCTTATAAACGTTAATGGGAGAGAAATCATCACACGAAGGTAAATCACAAACTCTCTCACTCCCAGATGTATCCTCGAGCTCGCTTGGGATTGGAACAAGGTCCTCAACACTATAATTTATGAATTCATCCGATTCCTTTTCAAGAATAGTGCTAAGATGCTCATCCCCCATGATGAGAGAGTCCTCGGGCTCCAAAGTCGGTAAAACGGGTGTGATTGCAATAGACGGGGGAAGTTTAGAAATAATATCTCTCAAAGGAATAGAACTCTCCTCGTCATCGTCATCATAACAAAAAGATTTGAAACATTGCAAAGGATAAGTACTAAGATTAGCCACATGCTCTAGACGCTGAAGCTCTTTCTTTTTATTAATCTCAATACTCATTCTATTTAATTTACTTTTAAGCTCATCAGTCATATCTTCACATTCCCTTCTAAATCGAATATCTATTTTCTCATTATGATAATCTTTAATTTGTAAGTCATTACTTAAACTTAGCATTTCATCTAAATAATGCTGCTTAAGATCCTCCATATCTTGGATACTCATTTCTTGAAGAGGTTGATGAATGACGGGAAACTGCGGGGGTTGGAACTGGTCAAAACCAGAAGAAATAGAATTATAAAAAAGATTAGGTTCATAGAAATTCTGGTTTATCGGTTGACACTGTAAAGTTTCATGAAGACCCCCGTAGTTTTCACAACAAGGAAATTGTTGTGGAAAATTTGGTGAAGTTTGTGGAAAATCATTATCAAAGTTTTGATTGAAACACGGGTCCTGATTGTAGACAAACAGAACTTGAGGTGGACAATCGTAACTATAATGAGCACCGTTCCCACATAACTCACAAGAATATGTCTGGTACTGGGGTTGTGGAGGTGGGTATGAAAAATCAGAAGGATTATTAAAAGAATTTGGATTCGAATCATAAGTGAAAGAATTTTCGTTCCTTGAATTGCATAGAAAACAATATCCATCTCGAAGATCATTACCACACCGCTCGCAAGTACACCATTGACAAGGTGAACCATATAACGGTTCTCCACACCCTATGCATCGGACAAATGTCGACATAAAGAATAAAAAATAAGAGGGTTAAGAAGAGAATTAAATGGTATAGAAGAAAAAAAAGATTATTTTTGGGTTTTTAAGGTTTTTTTAATATAATATTATACTATTATTTAAATATCCAGAAATAAAATAGAAATAAAAAATATTTTTGGATTTTATATTTTATTTATATAGACAAAATTAAACTTTTCGAAGAAAGGATCTTCAAGGCACTAACTCGAAACAAAACGCAAAAATCGTACAAATCTCCCCGGCAGCGGTGCCATTAACTGATTCGTCGCGAACGACTAGTCGAGTAATATAATATATAGTAATCACGTCGGATAATAATTACTTTAGGAAAAGCAATAGTTTATCCTCCGGATGTCGTGTCCCAACGAGAGATGAATTTGAAATTCACGAGAATGTTTCGTTTGATGCTTGAATGACAAATATTTTGGTTTTTGAATTAAAACTAAATATAAAATAATACTAAACTAGATTATACTAATTAACAAATAAGCATAGCAATTAAATGAAAAGAACTATATAAAAAGATGTGCTTGCTAAGTGATGAGAAAAGTTCATTAAGTGAGAATTAAGGTCTATCAACGAATTAATTTCCTTTGAAAAGATAATTATCTCACAACGTTGGTTTATTTTGACAAAAATCTTTCAAAAAGATATTAATTACTAGATGTGTAGTTTGACTATTTCTCCGGCTTTTGCCCTTCAAACATTCAAACTACAAATCTAAAATATCGAAGATTGTTAATTAATTAAACCCTTTTTCAAATTAACACTTAATTCACATTATCACTTAACAAGCACTAATTAAACTACTCACTACTCATAATGATAAAGTAAGCAAAACAAAACATTTTATACTAAACTACACTAATTAATTGAAAAAAGGATAGAAAATGGAACCGAATTGAAGAGCCGCTAATAAACGATAACCACCCGATTTATTTAGCTAAAGCAAATAATCAAATTTGGTCTAGCTAAATAAACCTTTAAGCTCCACGCCAAAGAGTTGAACCGAATCGCCATCACAAAATAAAAAAAAACAAACTGATTAAACAAGAATAAGCCTACTGTTTGATTAAATAAATAAGAAACTAATTAGCTAAAACTATTACTACAGCTTTGTTGTAAAACTAAGTTGTAAAACCACAAATTCGTTTCTACTTTATGTTTG
>BQNB010028866.1:0-56264 GCA_026074375.1 Tanacetum coccineum
TCTATATAGTTGAGTTTAACATAGTTAGGTAGTTTAAAAGAAAATTTAAAAGTTAGTTTGGAGATTTACAGAGTTTAAGGCTTCAAAACTTTCACTAGCACCAGGGCATTTTTTTTCAGTTTAAGTAGTTGTAAATTTTAGAAACTTATAAGCCTTTAGGAATTTCACTGAGTTACTTCATTCATGTATGCATTTAGTCACTTAGTCAAGAGTTTTAAATTTTGAGTAGCTTGCACATTGCATCAGCTGCAAAGTGCATCAGCAAAATCATTTCACATCAGCACAAAATTTGGCCATTTCACTCTTTGAGATTTTCTATTTTCATGAAAACTTTACAAAATCTTTATACCTAGGTAGATTTAAGATAACTGGTTTTGGCATTTTCTACCCTTAAGGTAACATGCACACTTGTGTTTGTGGCTTTTCCAATTACACCAGCAGTAGTAACAGCAGTTACTACTGTTTGCCTTTTAATCTTCATTTTAGTTAGCTTAAATAGGATCTAGGCTTTAAAACTTAGTATATTTTTAGATTAGTTATAGTTTAATATAGTTTAAAGCTTGATTTCTCATTTCTTGCTAATTTTCTTAATTACATTTTCTTTCAAAGTTCATAAAAACCTTAAAAAAAAACCTAAAACAGTAGTATTAGCTTAGTGTTTTAAATTTTGATTTATTAGCTTATAGAAGTTGTTTGTATGATTTGAATTCAAAGCTTGTTAGGTAATTGTTAAGTTTTCTAAAGCTTAGCTTCTGTCTTATCTAATTGAGCTTTTTAGTTTAGCTTTAATTTGTGCTTTTAGAGTTTGTCCCTGAGTTTGCTTAATTGTGCCTAAATTTCAGATAGCTTAAAGTGTCTTTAGTCATAGTAGCTTGTCATTTTTAGCTTGTGCACATCTTAAGGATTCTAAAACAGTTTTTGGTTTAGAATTTGAGCTTATTTTGAAGTTTGTGTAAGCTTTTAAGTGAAATTAAGCAATTTTGCCTCTAAAAGGGCACTTTCTGTATTAGCAGAATTAAAAAAGCTCTTTTAGAGCTTAATTTTGATTTTCAGCTTAAGCTTCTTTTATTAAAGTTGGTTAGAAAAGTGTCCTCTATATGTTTGAGCTTTTGATTTTCAAAAATATAAAAAAGTGCAAAAAAAAGGTGTTAGACACCCTTCGAACCCAAGACCTTCCCCTCTCAATACCAACGACTTAACCAATATGCTAGGTAGGACAATTCAGTTATGCGGGCTTATTGAGCTTATTTGTTTAGCTGGTTTTGTTTTCTGATTTTTCTAATAGTCTTTATAGTTTTTTAGATTTTCCTTGAATGTTTCATATTTTTCTATTAAGTAGAATAATTTTAATCATTTTCTTAGGTTTTAAAATTTGAAAATTCATAAAAAAATAGAAAAAGTTTTTAAAAAAAAAATACAAAAAAATAATTTTTAGTATTAGAATAACTACTTTTAGGTTTACATTTAGAAAAATCATTTTCAACACTTTTAGATTTTAAATTTTATTTTTTTATTCCATTATTTTTAATTTTAAAATTAGGATTTATTTTAAATAGTTAATATAGTTTTTTTGGTGTTTTTATGTTATTTTAGACTTTTTCTAAATTTAAAAAATCATTTTTCTTAAATTTTTAGGACTTAATTTGCTTATTTTTTAGGATTTAATTTGATTAAAATGGGCCAGGCCCAATGGGCCGAACCCGATAAAAGGGTGGCCCACATCCTACGTAACCCTAATCCATACACTATATATACAAAGGTAGGATCATCCTACCTACAGATACCTATACAGGTTATTCTCTACCACCTCTTTACTATATGCTTATACTATTCTGACTTGACCGTTGGAGGGTGGATCTCAGGGCTCCGGCCTCGGGTCCCCTTCTAACCGGTTATTCTTTGTTGACATCACTATTCAAGGTCCGGGAAGACGACGAACGGCACCAGGAGAGTCGTCAGGACCGACCCGACTAAATTATGCTTCAACATTGACCACATCATCACGTCAGACGTTTTGATGGCATAACTCTCTCAGCTTACCTCATTTTTACACTTCTTCTCTAGTTTCTTTTAAAAGGAAATGAAAAGTAATAACAAGAGACTGAAAATTTATTGTGTTCTTTAGTTTTTCTTAAATAGAAGGAAATAAACTGAAAAGAAAATGACAAAAAAATATTAAAATTTTTGTTGAGAAATTTTCCGCCCATATATGGGTAAAAACAAAACTACACCCAGTGGCGGAGCTTGAAAGTTTTTCGTGAGAGGGCCGAAAAAATTCAAACTTGAGGGGTTTGTACATAGCGTCAATTAGCACTCGAATTTGAGGGTTTTTCTTACAACAAGCCGAGTTTTGGTATTGAATAAATAATAATTGGGCTTTAGGTAGGCCAGATTTTAATGGGCTTTATGAAGAAAAGTATAATTTGATTATTCTTATTTAACAAATCTCAATTTGATAAACAAAAAATAACAAGAACTGATCTCAATCAGTTTAAACAAATCACAACCAAATATCCATCACTGCTGTACAGGTGTGGATTAATATCTATTTGATAATTGTTCTATTACAATAACCAGAAACATAATCAAAGATCAAGATGATCTAAAGCTAGGGTTACAAACTTTAGAGAGAGAGAGAGTCGAATAATCTGAGAAAGAGAGAGAAGCAGAGATAACCAAATAAGCTGGTTTTGACAAGCTTATATAGGCTCTTGATCAGCCTATGGGAATCAACACTTAACACTTTCAATCCTTCAGCTTTCCATCAATATGCAAAATCAACTTAAACCAGAAACACTATAAAACCAAGAAATAGAAATGGCAACATTAGTCCTCCAGATTATTTATCAGGCAATGAGACTATATCTTTCAACATCCCCCTTTAGCCTCAACCTGGTAAATGTCATTTAGACCAAGTTTTTCAACAAAAAACTTGTGTTGCAATGTATCCAACCCTTTAGTTAAGATGTCTGCAATTTGATTTGTAGAATCAACTTTAGCAGTTTTAATAACACCACTTAAGATTTTTTTCTCTCACAAAGTGTAAATCAATTTCCAAGTTTTTTGTTCTTTCATGAAAACAAGGTTGGCAACTATCTTGATAGCAGAATTAATGTCACAGTAAAGAAAAACAGGCAAACGATCATCAATTTTCAAATCTTTTAAAGTTTTTAAAATCCAAATTACTTCACTGGTAACTGAAGCAAGAGTTCTATACTCTGTTTCCATTCAAGATTTAGAGAGAGTGTTTTGTTTTGTGCTTTTCCAAGAAACAAGAGAATTATTTAAGAAAACACAGTATCCAATTACTAATTTTCTTAAAACAACACATTTAGCCCAATCAGCATCAGAAAAAGCTTTTAAATTCATACCAAATTCTTGATAATATGAATGCCTAGACCTGGGAAACTTTTAAGATATCTCAATATCTTAAAAGCAATCTTAAGATGAGTTTTCAATGGAGAATGCATAAACTAACTCAAACAATGCACGTCATATGATATATCAGGTCTAGTATTAGTCAGATAAATCAGTTTACCCATCAACTTCTGATAATCAGTAATATTATCAAGAGTAGGATCATTATCAGTAGCTTTATTTGAAATACTAAGTTTAGACATCAAGGGAGTTTTAGTAGGTTTACATGCAAGCATATCATATTCGGATAACAAATCAAGCACATACTTCCTTTGATTAAGACATATACCTTTATCAGTATCAATAATCTCAATACTAAGAAAGTATTTGAGTTTACCTAAGCCTTTTATCATAAATTTAGACTTAAGGTAAACTTTAAAATTTTCAATCTCATAAACATTGTTACCAGTAATGATAATATCATCCACATAAACAATCAAAGCAAGAAAAATACCATTACCAGACTTAGTATATAAAGTATAGTCAGATTTACTTTAACTAAAACCATTCTCAATTGAAGCATAAGTTAATTTAGCATTCCACTGTCTAGGTGCTTGTTTTAAACCATATAAGAATTTCTTAAGTCTGCACACTTTGTTATCTGAAGGAAAATACCCTTCAGGTAGTTTCATATACACAGTTTTAATCAAATCACCATATAGAAATGCATTATTCACATCAAGTTGAAACACAGGCCAAGAACTAGACACAACCACATTTAACAAGCATCTAACAGTCACCATTTTAACAACAGGAGAAAATGTCTCCTCATAATAAATTCCTTTTTTTTACCAAACCCTTAAGCAACAAGTATAGCCTTATATATATCAATCTTACCACTAGACTTGTATTTAATCTTTGTAGGTGGGTTTAGGATTCAGATTTGGATTTGGATTTAAATTTGGATTATGATTTGGATTTGGATTTGATTTAGGTGAGATAAAAAATATATAATATATTATTTTTTGATAATTAATAAAAAAAATTAAAATTCATTCTTTTTTTAATATTAGAAAAAAATGATATGTGGTAACAAAATACGTTGGGCCCACATTTGAAAGAAAATAAGTGAAACCTGGGTGTCCTATAATGAATCATAAAATTTACTATTTGTAATAGAATGGCCCACTTATCAATTCATTTTATGTTACCAAACGACATTATACGACTTTCATTCGGATCCAACAGTGGGATACCCACTAACCAAACTGCCCCTTAAATATCTATTTGTTTACTATGGTTTTCCTGTCCTTAGGTAAATAAAAAAGTATCATGTGTCATCCTAAGTATGGCATCTATGTCTCATATTCATAACATCAGTCCAATGAGATAATTTTGAAGTTTCAAAAAAAGTTTTAGGTTCATAATTCATAACATCAGTCCAATGAGAAAATTTTGAAGTTTCAAAAAAAGTTTTAGGTTCACAATTTTTGTTTAGTTGAGTAACAAAACAATAATTTTTAGAATTAAGTTTTGGATAGCCAACATATCTTTTAAGCCCATAATTAACTTTAGAATCCATAACAAAATCATTATAATTTTTTGGAAAGACACTTTGTCTTGAAGACCTTCTTAAATTTTGAGTACCCTGAACAGAAACACTTGGATTTTGATCCAAATTACCCCCAAAACTAATATTTTCTTCAAGTGTGGTTACCTGCTCATCCTGTGCGGCAAAAATATCATTAGTGTTTTGAGCATCATTCCCAAATGTATCATCTGAGAAATCTACTGTGTTCATATCTCTGCCAGGCACAGAAGAGTGGCTACTATCACTCTGTGACCTCTGGTCACTATTCAGATTAGGGTCTACTCTCTCATCATCATAGGGCATCTCAGGGTATTCATTATTAAAAAAGTTTATATGATTTAAATCTTGAAAAACATTTGAAGTGTCAAGCTCTTTTTCTTTAGAAGCTGAATCTTTAAAAGGGAACACAGACTCAAAAAACTTAAAATCTCTTGAGAATATGAACTAATGCCTATCAAAACTATAAAGCCAATGACTTTTTTTATAATTAGAATACCCTATCATAACATATTTCTCAAACCTACTTCCAAACTTAGCATGATTATTGGCAACAGTAGCAAAGCATAAATAACCAAACACTCTTAGATGTGAGAGAGTAGGAGGTTTTTTATAAATAATCTCATAAGGAGATTTTCTAATTAGTACAGAATAGGGAAGCCTGTTAATAAGATAAGTAGCAGTTAGAATACACTCTGTCCACATTTTTAATGGAATTCTCTCGTGAAATAGAAGGGATCTAACAACATTTAAGAGATGCCTATGTTTCCCCTCAGCAATACCATTCTGTTGTGGAGTATATGTACAAAAAGTTTGATGTACAATCCCTTTATCATTACAAAACTTGTTTACTGTTTGATTAACAATTTCTGTACCATTGTCACTTCTAACTTTAATCTTTCTTTTAAACTGATTTTCAATCAAATTATAAAAATAGAGATATCGAAAGCAACCTCATCTTTAGACTTAATAATAAGTACCACCAAAAACAGCTCTGGTTATATCAATCATCTACAATTGTCAAAAAAATATTTAAACCCTCACAACTAGTCACCTTATATGGTCCCCATAAATTTAAATGAATAAGATCACCAAGTTTAGAAGAACTATGATCACTTATAAGAAAAGGTTCTCTAGTTTACTTAGCTCTTTGACAAGTTTCACAAAAATCAGTTTGACTATTATTTTCAATTTGAAGATCAATTTTTAAAACATTTAACACTGGATCTGCAGGGTGACCAAGCCTGCAGTACGAGTCATGCTAAGTCAAACAACTGGTATAGGTAGATTTACATACATTTGTATTAGTACCTTTATCATTAAAATGGTATAAACCACCACACTGGTTACCAATCCCCATAACCTTTTTTAGATTCAAATCCTGATTTAAAAAATAAGATCTGCTCTCATCAAAAGCAACAAAATTTTATTGTCTTTAGCAAGTTTATGAACTGATATAAGAGTAACCTAGTATTCTGGAATAACCATCACATCAAACTGAACTAGACCATTAGGTAATTTGAGATTTCCAATCTTAGAAATAAAAGCTTTTATCCCATCAGGATGTCCAACCTTTATTTTAAGATGAGAAATATTATAAACATGATCTAATTCTCTATCAGTGTTAGTCATATGCTGACTAGCTCCAGAATCAACAATTTTCCTATTAACAATCACTTTTGATTGTATATTAGTGTTAGAACGAAAAAATTTATTAAAATTTTCATTAAAACATTGCTATTGTTCATATAAGTACTTGCCATATTGGCCTACACATTCTTTCCAACTTTATTGTCTTTGATGAGAGAGATAAGAGTAGCCATTTGTTTATCAATAAACCCAGAAGATGAACCAGACCCAACAACATTATTATTAGAAACAATTTTCTCTGTCTAAATTTCTTTTTTCCAAAATTAGCAGGGTAACCAATGATCTTAAAACATCTATCAATTGTATGACCATTAAAACCACAATTTTCATATATCAAACCAGGACCCCCCACCTTGTCTATTATTGTTCAACTTATTAGGTCTTAATCCATTATTAATGTTCTGATTACTTCTTTGAAAATTATTTACATTAGGCACATTTGAAACAAATATAGAAGGTTGGTTCCTTTGAGAGGAACCAACAATACTACCAGAAGCAACTTCGTGAGATTCCTCACTAGAGATAGTAGCATAAGCACTTCTAACATCATGTAAAACTTCTCTAGAGAGAATAGAACTTCTAATTTGCGTATAAGAATCATCAAGACCCATCAAGAACTGCATTAATTTCATTAACTAATTATGCTTCTTAAAACTTTTAGAAGCAATACAAACACACTTAGGCAACTCAATCATAGCATCAAATTATTTTTACAGAGCATTCAACTTATAATAATAATCAGCAATAGTTGAACCATTTTGCTTTAGAGTATGAATTTTATGATGCAAACCAAACATTATGGACCCATCCACTTTATCATATGTTTCTTTTAACTCTTCCCAAACATGTTTAGCCCCTTTTTAATAAAATTGACCCAAAAAGAGTTCCTCAGAAACAGAGTTCAAAATCCATCCCAAAAAATCTGCATTAACTCTATCCCATTGTCTACCAAGAACCTCATCTGTATTAGACCTTTTACAAGACCCATCAATAAAACCAGTTTTATTTTTTCTTGCTAAAGCCAAAAGCATAGCACACGACCATACTTCATAATTTTCTGTACCTTTTAGTTTTATTGAAACAACAGTTAGATCAGTAGAATCATTAGGGTATTGTTGGGCCAATTCAGTGCCAAATGATCTTTCACTTAGGATTTGAATATAAAACAACCTAAGTGTTAATAACCTTTAACATTTCAAGGTCACTGAGTGAACAGTCACTCAGTGAGTTGCCTTCAAGATGCTCAGCCTCAGTCTACAAGAAAGACTCTAGCATTCAATGAGGCGGTTCTCTGTGAATGAAGCTTGAGTCAAAGAAGAAGGTGAGGGTTCAGTAAGTTGTGGAAATAGACTCACTGAACCCTATACAATCTCCAACAACTAGAAGGTTTTGAAGACGAAAGACTGAAGAAAAGGCGAGATAGTTTGAAACAGATAAGTCCAAGCTCTTATCTGCCTGAAGTCAAACTATCCTGAATAGGGTATAAAGACAAGGTCAATGTCAGTATTGACCTTAGAAAGTATGTTTGTCCCATACTTAGAATAGAATTGTAATAGAGACAAAGGTGTATAATATGTACTAGCCTATCAGCATTGGGACGCACACTTATCACCCATGTGGGCATGACCTTACCTAAGTAGTATAGATATAAAGTGTCTTTTAAAGGAGTAGGTTAAGTTTGTGCGTTCAAAGTTGTATTTTTCACAAACACCTACTCCTTCAATATCTACTAAGTCCCTGAGTAAGCTCAGTTGGTTAGCATAGTAGTCAGCTTTGCATAACACTTTAGGTTTATGCAAAGTTGTTAGTGAGGAGATCAAACACACACACATTGTCATTCTATCCCTATTGTAGTTCCGCATGCAATGGGGTATAAATCTAAATAAAAATAGTTAAACGTTGAAAAGTTATTTTTGTGTCTTTTACTTATTGTTTATTTTTACTTACACAAAACCTTTTCAAAGAACTTAATATGTTACTTTACTTTCATGCCATGGGTTAATGAAGCTTAACCTTGTAGTTAATATTCACCAACTAAAAGGGAACAACAAGTGATATCAGAGCCAGGTTTATAAAACTTTTAATACTTGAATCTGCTTAAAGTTTTTAAAACCTAGATCCTAAATAGCTGCTGAAAGTACTGTACCCTAGCTAGTTGATAAAACTGGAGGTAGCTATGCTGCTATAGCTCCCAAACTAGATCTGGGAAAATTTAATAAGTGAAAAAAGCGTATGCCTTGCTACTTAACGGGAATGGAACCCTACTACATAAAATGTATTAAGGATGGTCCATTTCAGCCAAAAACTGCTGAAGGTGCTATAAATCCTAAGAGTTAATAGACCCAAGATGAGAAAAAGGTGGTCGTTCAAGACCAACGCCTTAAAAGCATCACTATATCATGTCTACCAGTTGACATAATGGAGTCAGTCATTAGATGTGAAACAACTAAAGCTACATGGACTGACTTAGTTCATAGTTTTGAAGGTCTCTTAGATACCAAGGAAAACAGGATCATGGACCTGAAACTTGAGTATCAAAATTTCAAAGCTAAACCCTTTGAAAGACTCTCATACCCTTTAGATACTCAAAGGAAAATAGATCATAGGAATCTTGAAACTTGAGTATCAACTTTTAAGTAGGTCTGAAGCCCACTGAAATGTCATCACATACCTACACCCCTATTTATACCTTCTCAATAAGCTTTCCAACTGAGGTGTTAACCGTCTCTAAACATTAAATCAAATGTTGGTTTCGGTAATAATCCTCCCTGATAAGGAACCTTCTCTCAGGGATCTATGGAAGTGCCAACTCATACTCAGACTCTTGACGCTTGCAGATTCTATGAAAGGGTTTTGTCTATGAGGAAAACCTAATCCAAAGAATGTATATCCTGACACTACAAAAAAGGCCCTCAATACCCAGCTTTGTTTAGATCTCCAGTCAATACTCTGCTATTTCTCTAGTTACTTATCTTTACTAATAGATATTGGTAGCAAAGCGATTTCTCCAAGGAAATCTGATGATGAGAGAGAGTAGATAGAAAGATCCATCGTAGAGGAGTATCCTCAGGACTAGACATTATGATTTCATGAGAGAGCCCTTTTGGCAAATTCAAAATGTTTTATAAAAAGAAGAAATAATTTCTCAAGTCAAAAAGCAAATGAAAATACTAAATGTTTCAAATGTGATAATAAGGCCATTTTGTTAAAGAATGCTTTTCTAAAGCGTCTGAACCTTCTTACAAATCACTAGTGACTAGTTATTCATCAGTGTCAAAAGGCTTTCAACCCAAGTTTACTCCAAAATGTATTCAGTTTTCTCAGTTCTCAAGTAGTCAGGCTGAACCCAAAATTCAGAAAGACTACAAGGCTGAGTATAAGAAAATGAAAGCTAAACTTGCACTCCTTAAGGCCAGTCCCTCTACTTCTCAGACCCCTCTCATAGACCTATACCCATTACAAGACCCTATTCAATAAGCTTTCAGATGATGGAGTGAATCTCTTTAAACATAAAATCAATGTTGGTTTTGTGTATATTCACCCTGAGAAGTGGTTAACCTTCTCTTAAGGACTGAGAAACGCCAATCATACTCAAACTCTTGACCTTGCTGTTATCTATGAAAGTTTTGTCTATGAGGATAATCTTATCCAAAGAAGGTAATCAGACATTAAAAAGGCTCTCATAACTACTCCCTCAACTACTCCTATTTCTACTAACTTCTTTTCTAGCCATGTTGCACAAGATTTTCAAGAAAATTCTGATGATGAGGCAGATGAAAGAACCAGTGATGAGTATCTCAGAGACTTAGATATTAAGTTTCATGAGAGAGCCCTTTTGAAAAATTCAAAATATATTATTAAAAGGAAAAACAAATTTTCAACCCAAAAAGCTAATGAAAACACTCATTGTTACAAATGTGGCAAAAAAGTCATTTTGCTAGAGATTGTTTTTCTAAAACGTCTGAACCTTCTTACAAATCACCAGTGTTAAACTTCTCTTCAGTGTCAAAAGGTTTTCAACCTAAGTTTACACCAAAACTTATTCAGTCCTCTCAAAAAACTCAAAATAGTCAACCTAAACACAAATTCAGATGGACTACAAGACTGTGTACAAGAAGATGAAAGCCAAACTTACACTCCTTGAGGCCAGTGCATCTACTTATCAGAATCCTAAAACTTTTCAATCAAAGAACAAAGGCCTAGTTGCTGAAACCTTTGATTGGGATGAGGAAGAAGTAGCAAACAATGAAGAGTTGACACAAGTCAAGGTACTGATGGCTCTAGGTGATGATGAGCTCACCGTGGGAAAGAATCATGCCCATAATGATGAATAGATCGACATCACTATGATAAAGGTAAATATTCTTCTCTCTATGGACGAGGATGCCGATTAGCAAAATTACCTTAGTTACATTAATGTTTATCTTAAGTATGTTGAAGAGCAAAGATTAAACTTATTATCAAAATATAACAAAATCGTTTTTGAATTAAATAAATGTAGAGATGATTTACTTGTTTTAAAACAAGCTAAGCTTGAAGCTGTCACTTTTCAAATTCAAAACACTAAACTCACTAAATTAAATCATGCTGTTCAAGAACAACTTAAAGAATAAAGAAAGATCAATGAAAAATGGCTAACTAGCTCAAAAAAGGTTAGTCAATGCATCAATGAGCAAATCCCAAACCAAAAGAAGAAAATTCTTAGGGGAGAATTGCTCACTGAGTCTTCATCCAAAAAGGATGTAAATGAAAACCTTTTCATTCCTGCCTCCATGGGTTATGACCAAGAAATGTTCCTAAAATCCAAAGACTGGGTTGAAAGACACAACCCTGATAGCAAATTTCTAAACTTTAACACTGGAAGAATTCTAGTCCTTGAAAGTCAAGCTGTTAATGAGTGTCTGAAACTCACTGAGGCATCAAATGACCCTTAATCATCCAAAGATTCTAAATCTGAATCTCTTACCTCATTACCTCCCCTAAAAAACCTTTATGGAGCTTCTCCAAGCTCTGAAGTAATGTCATTAACCTATCAACCTCACTCTCCAAAAGGTGAGAAACCAGGCTTAAGTATCATGAAACATAGAAAGCATGAAACACAAGAATCTTCAAGCAAGAGTGTTTTAGTACTTATCACTATTAATGATACTGAGCCTGTCACTCCTTCTGTCCCTACTGAAGTCAAAAACACTGAACAAGAATAAAAAATCAATGAACTGACTAAACTTGTCCAGATGTTAACGGATGAGAAAATTAACTCTAAGACTCATGAAAAAAAACTAAGTTATCTACCTGGGGAAGTTCATCCAAAGTAAGTCAAGATGTTAAATCCAAAAGTCAAAACACTGAATCATCCAAATTAGGTAGACCTAAACCTCTTCAAAAACTTATGCTAAAGTGTGAATTATGTTACTATACCAATCACTCAACTGATTATTGTTATATAATTCTCTACTGCATGAGGAGCAAGAATGAGGATCATAGGACCTCAAACCATGGCATGTATACTGCTTCACAAAAAAGAAGTGAAAACTATAAGGCACAACCTTATTAGTATGCATCTCCTTCCAAACAGATCCTAAAAGTAAAGGCAAAGCGTTTGCCACCATGCACACACTGTGGTTTCAATGATCACAGACCTGATGATTGTAGAAATTACCCTAAATGTGAAATTTATGGAATTTATGATCACTTTACCTCAGGGTACAATCGTGTTATTCTTGTCAGATGAGGAGCACTAGTTGAGTCTTCTTAGTCTATTGAGTCCTCAATAGGTGTGAGGTGTAACACATGTAGAAGCACTATACACTCCACCACTGACCATAATGATTTTGATCACTTTAAAAGATGTGAAAAAATTCAGTCATTAGAAGTCAGATAACCCACCAAAAAGTGGGTTTACAAGAGAAACTAACTCCAGTTTAATATTTGTGCAGAGACACATTAGGGAGCCCATATGGTACCTGAACAGTGGATGCTCAAGAAGTATGACTGGTGTCAAGAGTTATCTGCACATATATGTAGAGCTACCAAGTCCTAAGATAGTGTTTGGTGATAATTCATCTTGTATTACTGAGGGATATGGTTCAATAAACTGTGGTGGTATAGTTTTCTCTAAAGTAGCTTTTGTAAATGGTCTTAAGTATAATGTAATTAGCATGAGTCAACTCTGTGATGCTAAATATATTGTTCAGTTTGATGATAAGCAAGGAACAATCTTTAATGCTAACAAAGAAATTATGCTGATAACTCCAAAAAGAAATGATGTATATGTCCTTGAAATATCATCACCGACTCCAAATGGAGCCTGCTTCTTTGCCAAAGCCTTAGAAAGTGTAAACTGGCTATGGTACAAAAGGCTATCACATCTTAATTTTAAGAACGTTAATAAACTTGCTAAACAAAACAAGGTTCTTGGCCTTCCTTCACTTGTTTATTCAAAGGATAAACCATGCTCTAGATGTGAACAAGGAAAGCATAAAAGGACCTTATTTAAAACAAAACAAAAATTCTTAATCAGGAAATGCCTACATCTTCTTCACATGGATCTATTCAGACCTACCAGTCCAATGTCTGTGGACCATGAAAAATACACCCTAGTCATTGTTGATGAGTACTCAAGGTACACATGGGTTTACTTTCTTAGAAAGAAGAGTCATGCAGCTGAAATGATTATGTCTTTTATCAGGATGGTGGAAAACCAAAATGATGTTAAAGTAAAACAAATCAGAATTGATAATGGGACTAAGTTTAAAAATTTCGAGTTTGAGAGTTTTGTGATGAGAAAGGAATTTCTCAAAACTTCTCTTCTCCCTATACACCTGAACAAAATGGTGTAGCTAAAGGGAAGAATAGAACTCTCATTGAGGCTGCTAGAACAATGCTAAATGGCTTAGTACTCTCATAAAATTTCTAGACTGAAGCAGTCAGAATTTCATGTTACACTCAGAATAGATCAATAATAGTCAAAAGACATAATAGGACTCCCTATGAGATATTCAGAGAGAGGATTCCTGATATAAACTATTTTCATGTGTTCAGATGTCCTTTGTTTATTCATAACCATAAGGATCATGTAGGTAAATTTGATGCAAAAGCTGATGATGGATACTTTCTAGGATACTCATTCAACTCTAAAGCCTTTAGAGTCTTCAATGCAAGAAGATAATAAATAGAGGAGACTTATCATGTTATCTTTGATGAAAGTATGAAAGCCACCAGGTTCATAAATACTTCAGTAGATGAAATTGGAATAGATGATTCATCTAGATATCCTTCTGATGAATATCATCATAAGGATGACCCATCTAGACAATATCAATCAAATTTTGATATTTCATGCTATGTCATTCCTCATGGTCATTCACTTACTGAACTCACTTAAGAAAAACATATCCCTGAAGTAAATGCTCCTAATGAGCATGACATTACTCACACTAAGGATATTGCATGTCCTCCTGACCCAACAAACACTAAAGGGATTCAAGAACAAAATGTTCAGGATGAACAAATCAGTAATCAATCCACTGAAGAAACCTCAGGGAACAATACAGAAACCTCAATACCTATTACTAAATCTTTAGTCCCTGAAGTTATCCAGTCTCAAAATACCAATCATGCATCATCAAGTTCACATCTTGTTGCTCAGGATAGATGGTCAAAAGATCAACACATTGAACTTGTAAATATTATTGGTGATCTTGGTAAAGACTTGCTCACAAGAAGCATGGCTGCCAAGCTTAGAGCTGCCTCAGCTAGTGAATGTCTGTTTGCTGACTTTCTCTCTGAGATAGAACCTAAAAAGGTGTCTAAGGCACTGAAGCATCCATGATGGGTTAATGCAATGTAAGAAAAGCTAAACCAATTCTATAGAAATAAAGTCTCGACTCTTGTTCCTCTCCCTCATGGAAAAATAGCTATAGGCTCCAAATGGGTGTTCAGGAACAAGAAGGATGAACATGGAATTGTCACTAAAAATAAAGCAAGACTGGCTGCACAAGGTTATAGTCAGGAAAAAGGAATTGACTATGATGAAACCTGTGTACCAGTGGCAAGAATGGAAGCCATAAGGATCTTTCTTGCCTTTGCTACATATATGAACGTTATAGTTTTCCAAAAGGATGTCAAAAGTGCCTTCATGAATGGAAAACTAAAAGAAGAAGTTTATGTGAAAAAGCCTCCTGGCTTTGGAAGTAGTGAGTTTCCTGACTATGTCTGTAAGCTTGACAAAGCTCTTTATGGACTGAAACAAGCACCAAGGGCATGGTATGAAACTCTATCTACTTTCCATATTCAAAATAAGTTTGTCAGGGGAAGAATAGATAACACATTGTTTATCTATAGATCTAAAGGAGATGTACTTCTTGTCTAAGTGTACTTGGATGACATCATATTTGGCTTAACAAGTTATAAACTTTGTAAACAATTTGAGAAACTGATGACAAAGAAATTTGAAATGAGTATGATGGGAGAACTCACTTACTTTCTTAGGCTCCAAATCAAGCAGGATGACGAAGGAATATCCATTTGTCAAGAACAGTATACAAGGAACTTACTAAAGAAATATGAAATTTCTAATAGTTCCTCAGTTAAGACTCTAATGGTTCCTCCAAACAATCTAGGGCCCGATCTTGCTGGTAAACCAGTTAATGAAACCCTATATAGAGGAATGATTAGGTCACTGATGTACTTAACTGCAACAAGGCTTGATATTCAATTCTCCATAGTCTTATGTGTAAGATATCAGTCTAATCCAAAAGAATCACATCTCATAGATGTGAAAAGAAAATTCAGGTACCTAAAAGGTACTTCATCCATTGGTCTGTATTATCCAAAATGCTTAGGATTTGATCTTGAAGGATAATCAGACTCAGACTATACTGGTTGCAATATGGATAGAAAAATCACCTTAGGTGCCTGTCAAATCCTTGAAGGGAAGTTGGTTTGTTAGAGTGCTAAGAAATAGCAGTCAGTGGCTATGTCCTCGGCTGAGGCTGAATATGTTGCTGCGATTAGGTGTTGTGCAAATATTCTATGGTTGAAAAGTCAACTCAGTGACTATGACATCCATTACAAGATGGCACCCATCTTTTGTGACAACACAAGTGCCATTGCTGTCTCTAACAATCCAGTTCTTCATTCAAGAACCAAGCATATTGATATAAGATATCATTTCATCAGGGATCACATCCTTAAGGGAAACATAGAATTACACTTCATCCCCACCGAGTATCAGCTAGCTGATATATTCACCAAACCCCTGAATGAACCTACTTTCACAAGACTAAAAGTAGAGTTAGGCATGCTGAATATTGATTGATCAGTCTCTCTGATCAAACATATTCAGTGTGGTGTACATTTTAATCGCTCCCTGAAACCATACTCCCTCAAACATATATGACTCCTATGACATTGAGGGACACATTAAATGAAGTAACTAAATGCTCTAAGTCATTACTTAAATGTCCTAGGTTGTGACTGAACACATTAAATAAGGAACAAATATTCCTTATCTAACTGTCATCCAACAGTCATGGGCCCCCACTTCTCCCATATACCACTCAGATACCTAACCATGCATTTAATGCGCACTCCTACTAAACCAATCCCTTCCCAATATGTCTTGTCAAAAGACTTTTGACCGTTATCCATATGTCATGACTGCAAAATGTGCATGACAAAGAAACGGCGAACCAGTTGCTGATATGAAAGGGATGGTGCAAGTGGGATGACATCATTAAATGGGGTTACCAAATCGTTTTTAACTTTTTCTTAAAATGAAAATTTTAAAATATCAAAATATTTTCACACATTCACCTATAAATACCCCGAACCAAAGAAGCAACACATATATATTTTCAAAAGTAATTAACTCTGCAAAAATTTCTCTCAAAGCACAAAGTGTGTTCTTTAATATTTTCTGGGTAAAAACTTTCATCAACCATTTTTTGGGTCAAAGTTGTATATCTAAGGTATCCATCTTCGCATTCCTACAATCTTGATAACATATCAAGCATTTCACGACAGCGATCAAAGTTAGATTCAACTTGTGACCATTTGGTGTTTGATATATTGCCATTGTCCTTTTCAAAGCCAAAATAAAAAATGGCAGCAAACCAAGCAATTGAGTATGCCCTCAATGTGGTGACTTAACCGTGGAATCCCTTGTCTTTCAAACTAACAATGTTGTGGGAAATTTCAACTATCCATAAAATGTCCCAGCTTATAAGCCAATTTGCAAGTTCTTAATGAACTGCCCATTGAAAAGGCCTTTACAAATTGTCCCTCCGTCCTTTACTAAAACTTCCTCAGGGAGTTTTGGTGCACGTCAATTGCCTATGACCCAAACCTACCTGTTGGTGAGACTTAGTCTCATCTACTAAAAGAGTATTAATTTCTCAGTGATGAATGGCAAGAAGCATTGACTCTAGACTTTAAAACCTTCATTACATCCATTGGTCTTGATTACAACAATGGTGAGTATGTTGATCATCCCTCTCCTGAGGCTGTTAAGGCTGAATTGGCCAAAATAGTAACAAATCCAAATTACTTAAACAAGACTTCTGTCCTTAAAAACTCTTTTCCTGTGGCTTGGAGAATTCTGTTCACATTTGTGATTCAGGTTCTCAGTAGGAATTATTGATCCACTGAACAGATCAATTTTACTCAGCAGATGATAGCCTTTTGTCTCATGACTGGGACAAAGTTTGACATTGGAGAGATCATTTACAATGATCTTGTAACTGATGTGTTATTGTGAGTAGGTATTTTAGTTATCAAGTTTTACTATTTATTTTATGCCGACTATACCTAAAAACAACACTCTAACATGCAATGTACCCGGTCAAGATGTAGCTTCATTGGTAAGTAGGGTGTCGATCACTAAGAGTGAGAGCGTTAATTCCTAATTCTATCAGTATTTTAGTTATCTAAGTTAAACCTAAAACTAATGCAAAAAGGGGGGTTTCAGCCTGAGAGACTGACACAGTTTTGGGTATCTAACCTAATGTTTTGATGACAATTAAAGTAATAAACACACATAAAAAGATAAACAAACGATAGAGGAGCGGTCAAACACTAATGTAAGGAAAATGTATCAACCATGAATAATCTGATAAAGCGCAGGTTTGTTTATTAGTGCAATGATTGACTTATCTCGAAGGGCATATCATTTCTAAACTTAGGCGGTTCTTCTTCCTAAGACCTAGACACGCTAATTCTGTCACAATAAGACACATCCGCATAAATCAAGCATTTGTTGATTATAATCTATCTTAGGAGATTAATAATGGTGTTTTTATTAAACCCTAGCTCATGGAGACTTTACCCACTTACTACTTAACGACTCTTTATATAATAGTGGTCCACTGTCTGAGTCCTTACCAATTGATTAAGAATGTACTCGTTGATCCTAGGGTCACCTGCTGGTCCAACTAAGCTTACTAAACTAAAGGCAAATATAGGTCAATATTTGTGATCCTATGATTCTAGATATATAAATTGCAATATGGAGAGCTATCCCGGACTCTTAGCCTACGCCCAAACAACACCAAAGTTGCAGCGCATTAAATATGTAGGACTAGACCCAGTTGAATGATAGGTCGCATACTTAAGCACGTAAACAAGTATAAATTGATAAACATAATCAACAATCAACGATAAATTAAGCAATCGATATAAACAAACCAAACATTAAATCTTCATAAACATGGCTGATACCTAAAGGTATCAGCCGATAGTCATTGTAAAAATACACACGGTTTCATATATGAACGATTAAAGAAAAGAAACCTTAACCGAACGCGTATTTGGTTGCGCAAAGATTACAAGAGTTTTCCTATGATCTTGAGGCTCTTTTCTGACCTTCTATGCTCCTTTATTCGTCTCTTGGTCGACTTGGTGGTTTAGGGCTTCACTTGCATGCCTAAAACTGAGTTTAGGGTGTTGTATTTATAGAGTATGAAATTTGATCGATACGCCGTATCGGGCGATATGGGATACGACGTATTGGGGATTTCTTAGAGTAAGGACCACGTTTGATATCTTTTAGAATCTTCGTGTATAATAAACCTTGGATACATCATATAGAGGCTCCTAGATGCGGCGTATTAGGTCTTTAATCCATCGTGGTTATCTATGAAGTGTAGGCACAGATACACTGTATCTTCTTGATGGATACGGCGTATTAAGGTAAAACCAGTTGGTTCTTCTTCGTTGACCAAAGTATTATATATGCTATATCGTTAATATGGATACGACGTATTCTTCAAATCCAGGCAATGGTCTTTTAATTCGTCAAAGTCTTGGATACGTCGTATAGGTCTAGAATAATACGGCATATTGGCTGTTAAACCAGTAGACTTTCTCGAACTCTTCATTTAAGCTCCAAAATGCGTGCCTTTTAGATAATCTTCACAAAGTACTCCATAATTACTGCAAATAACAACTTTAAGCAATTAAGTACCAATTCATACAATAATTATACAAAGTAAGAATCATGGGATAAATGATGCTATAAAAGTGATGTTATTTGATGTCATCAAATATCTCCCTAGTTGAATCCTACTTGTCCTCAAGTAACCTTTAGAAGTTTATAAAAATGTATCCCTAAGGATTTTTCTGTTTAAGCATTTATTTGATCTATTACAAGTACACAACCAAACACCTCACGAAATAGGAAGATGAAAACACTCAAATCACTCAACTAATCTATGTGGTAACATGTAACGAATTCGCTCAATTGCTCGGTCTTGACGAGTATTTTATCACAGGTTTGGCAAGGATACATATCTCCACCACTAGAGCTAAGGAGTAACAAGTTTATAAAGGTAAAATGGGTTTTTATAATAAAGCTTAGGGTTGATCATTCTACAATCTTTCACCAAAAGTACCACACCAACAAGGCAGCTGAATCACACATACATGGCCGTAACGATGGAATAGACATGTGTGTTCGATCACATCCTCATTCGAGTTTAACCAAGGGTTAGGATGAAGAATGATATAGGGTATAGATCTTCTAACTTTCACCAAAAGTAATAAACCAACAAGGCAGCTGAATCACGCATACATGGCCGTAGCGACGGAATAGACATGCATGACTCGATCACATCCTCGTTCGAGTAAAACCCAAGGTTAATGATTAGGAAAGGAAAATAAATTGTTGTTAAATAAAATTCACGAAACAAATAGACTAAGTCCAAACAGATAAGGTACAAGTTGCTAGACAGTTTTTCCCGACCGTTACCATGATAAAGACACAACTATATACACAAACGTCTTGATCATTGATAAAAAACAACAACCTAAGTTGGCGTTCCCGTAACGGTCAACTTCCCATTCATCCCATACTTTACATACTTTTACAAGACAAGTGGCGATATCTACCACTTTATACAAAACTTTACATCGTTGACTTATAAGATGTATCAACGAATAATCGATCCTTCATATAATTTCTTGGGTTTAAGCTTTTTCGAAACGAAACTTCCTCCTCTCTTTTTGTTTGTTGTGATTTTTCTAATTTTTTCGTTTTTTAACAACTAACTACGAATCTCGGTGTAATTTCACCATCTTCACAATCATAATAACTTAGGATAATTTTCCCCATGATTCTTCATTCTTCGGACGTACCAATAATTGTGATGGTAGTAAAAATACATGAGTTTTGACTACTTTATACATTCCCATTTGTAATGTGCAAATTTCTTCCCAACCGTACCAAAGATAGAAAATGACACAAGACTCGGGAAATACATACTTTACACTTTAAGCAACTAGCAACTAATAAATGGACTTAATCTAACAGGGTAGGCTAAGGTGTAAAGGTGTAACGAAACAAACAGTTGGTGTTATTCCTAAAGGATTGGCTCTACAAGTTTTTCTAGGGTATCTTACTCTTAAAATGAGAGTAAACAAAGGGTTTATATAGGATTTAACTAACCAGTGTAGTAAATTAATAAAACAACATGTATAGGCTTTTTAGGTGTAATCCTAGAAATTTACCAATTTAAACAAGTTACTCCATCTAAATCCATAGTACTCATTATTGTGGTCTCAAATAGATATACCAAGCCAAGTTCTAAAGTCTACAACATCACCGGTACACTCATATTTTTGTGGAATTTGGGTAAACATTTAAAAACGGATAAGGTTAAATCCTCACAATATCTAATAAGGGTTGTTGTGTGCAGGTTATGTAACAAGTAATTTCACAAAAGTATGCTTGATTTTTTTTAAAATTTAAGCATAATTTAAGCATTTTAATGTGAAAAAAATGACAAGTATCGTTCTAATTCTCATCCCCCCACTTAAATTATACAACGTCCTCGTTGTATAGATAAAACATTAAAAACGAGAAATTAAAAGAATAAGAACGAGAAACTCCCCTGATGTTTTTGCTTGATAGATTCTCTTTGTAGATTTAATGAGCAAGAATGTGTGTTGTAAAATGCGTCTGAATGCCCGCATGACTACGACAGAAACATAGTACAAGTTCCCAACTAGTTTAGGGTAAGATTTTTTGTAACATTAGTAATAACTTTGATAAATTTATCGTTCGGGACCCGTATTGAACGACTTAACAAAGATTCAACGCACTAACTACTTCGCCATTGTTGTTTCAAATTCATTTTTCCAATAAAAAATGAGTATTTACACGACTAGTTTCACAATGTGTTTACAAAATTTTATTTAAAATGTTTGTTATTTATTTATATATTTTTCTGATAAACTTTATCCGTAAAACGAATTTTAACTTTAATAATTGCGTTTTTAACAAACGTTTTCGAATAACAAGATAATTAATTTATTAAATATTTTTATTTAATAAATTATGATAATTAAATATAAATTTAATTATTTTGGGGCGGTACGCGTTGTGTTCAAAATTTTTGCAAGGATATTTCAGTCACCTTCTGACTGTTTTCGGATCTCAGTCAAAACTAAAAAGTTGTCAGGAATGTCGTTTTACATCAAATTGCTTTAGAGTCCGAATCGTGAAAATGTGAAGTAGTAGCTTTCGTACTTTGATAAATCAACCTAGGAATAACATATATCTCCTTTAAATGTGTTCCGAAAATTTTACCGGTTACGCGGTAATTGCTTTTATGTGACAATAAAAGACCAAAAGTCAAAAGTCAAGTCAGATCCTAAAAGTCAAAGGGTAAAATCGTCGTTCAAAATTTTGAAAATTCTCGAATGTTACAATGTAACTAATTCGCTCAATTGCTCGGTCATGACGAGTATTCTATCATAGGCTTGGCAAGGATACACATCTTCACCACTAGAGCTAAGGAGTAACAAGTTTATAAAGGTATAATGGGTTTTTATTATAAGGCTTAGGGTTGATCATTCTAACAATCTTTCACCAAAAGTACCACACCAACAAGGCAGCTGAATCACACATACATGGGCGTAACGAAGGAAGAAGACATTGTGTGTTTCTATCACATCCTCATTCGAGTTTAACCAACGGTTAGGATGAAGAATGATATAGGGTATGGATCTTCTAACTTTCACCAAATGTAATAAACCAACAAGGCAACTGAATCATGCATACATGGCCGTAACGACGGAATAGACGTGCATGACTCGATCATATCCTCGTTCGAGTAAAACCCAAGGTTAATGATTAGGAAAGGGAAATAAATTAAAATTCACGAAACAAATAGACTAAGTCCAAACAGATAAGGTACAAGTTTCTAGACACTTTTTCCTGACCGTTACCATGATAAAGACACAACTATATATATAAACATCTTGATCATTGATCAAAAAACACAGACCTATATTTGGCTTCCTGTTCACAGTCAACTTGCCCCTTCATCCATACATTACATACTTTTACAAGACAATTGGCTATATCTACCACTTTATACAAAACTTTACATTGTTGACTTATAAGACGTATCAACGAATAATCGTTCCTTCATATGATTCCTTTGGTGTATACTTTTGCGAAACGATTATCTCTAAACTTTCCTCCACTTTTTGATGCAATTTTTCTGATTTTTTTCGTTTCTTTCATATACATAACTACGAATCTCGATGTAATTTCACCATCTTCACGATCATAATAACTCCGGAAATTCCTTCTGATAATTCTTCATTCTTCGACGTACGCAAATAATTGTGATGGTAGTAAAAATACATGAGTTTTGACTACTCTATAGATTCCCATTTGCAATGTGCAAATTTCTTCCCAACCGTACCAAAGATAGAAAATTACACAAGACTCGGTAAGTACATACTTAAATACAACTTTAAAGCAACTAGCAACTATTAAATGGACTTAATCTAATAAGGTAGGCTAAGGTGTAAAGGTGTAACGAAAGAAACAGTTGGTGTTATTCCTAAAGGATTGGCTCTACAAGTTTTTCTAGGGGTATCTTACTCTTATAATGAGAGTAAACAAATGGTTTATATGGGATTTAAATAACCAGTGTAGTTAGTTAATAGAACAACATGTATAGGCTTTTTGGGTGTAATCCTAAAAATTTACCAATTTAAACAAGTTACTCCATCTAAATCTATACTACTCATTATTGTGGTCTCGAATAAATATACCAAGACAAGTTCTGAAGTCTACAACATCACCGACACACTCATTTTGTAGAATTTGGGTAAACATTTGGAAACGGATAAGGTTAAATCCTCACAATATTTAATAAGGGTTATTGTGTACGGGTTATATAACAAGTAATTTCACAAAAGTATACCTGAATTTTTTTTAAATTTAAGCATAATTTAAGCATTTTAGTGTGAAAAATAGGACAAGTATGAATTCTAATTCCCATCCCCCCACTTGAATTATACAACGTCCTCGTGGTATAGATAAAACATTAAAAACGGCAATTAAAAGAATTAAAATGAGAAACTCAACTTCCCCTAGGATTGATTATTATACCTCAGAAGTATTCTCCATGAAGAGTTTAGAGCAAGGTGCTGTGTGTTTTCAATGCTCGTGAATACAGCATAACTACAACACACACAGGATTCTGGATGATCGATACTTCACCAATTTTGTCGATTTCTTTGCAGCAAGGTCCTCTGCAGAATATAGGAAAAACATGCAAAATCCTATCTCGGTACATACTGTTAATTAAATAAACTAAACAAACTGTACATGAGACCAATACGCTGTATCCATAAATTGGAATACGCCGTATAGAGAAACCTGTAAAAAGTATCTAAATACGGGTCAATCTGCCAAATACGCCGTATCATGTGAATGAATACGTCGTATAGGCAGAACTGACGAAAAATGTAAATAAGTAATAAATATATAGGACTGATACGTCCAGAAATTCAACAACGCAATATGGTAATAGCGGATACGGGGGGGCCGTATTGATTTCTGGGAAGACATACTCGATAAAAATAAATAACAATCCAGGTTGTCTCTCGGGAAGCACTTTTGTTTTAGCAAGTCTTTAAGTTGAGACTTTTTCTCTCCTTTCTTCACCATTCAACTTTTATTCTTTATTAATCAATTCCTATAATTAGATTTGATTCTTGGGTCTGTAATACATCAATGCTGAACTTACTGCCAGGCTTGTTTCTATCATTCACAAATAAATCAAAACTTCATTTCATAATATATACATCAAAGGATAAGCAATTTTAAGTTTAGGTACATTATGATACGAATAATAAAATGTACAAAAGATAAGTACAAAAAATAAGGATTAGAGGGATCATGGGTCTGGTTTGCTTAGCCTCGTCCTGCTGGGTTTGTAGAGGTTTTGGCATCGCCGGTCCCTGCGTCAGTGTGTGCGTCTCTGATAGGGCAACCATGTGCTTCCTATGAGAGTGCTGTCGAAGGCCTGGTAGGTGCGATCACTGGCAACCATAAGCTAAGTCATGCAACTAACCATCCAGGTAGTGAACCTACTCTGATCAGTGATCGATTTGTCGACATCTCTACGTAGTCCCACAATGCTTTGCTATAACTCGTCCACCTCCTCCTCGAGCCTCGCAATCCTCGAAGGCATAGTCCTGAGAGCAGCATGTGGTGGTTGAGGTGCCTGCATAGGTGCTAGATCAGCCGGAGCACCCTCATCAACTTCAGGAGCATCCCAGTAGCCTTACGGGTACCAGCCGTAGCATCCGGCTGCTACTCTGGTCCCGGGGCTACCCGAGCCCACGTATCATCAAGCTCCTCACAAATCTGAAGCCTTACCAACTCAACCATATCAATAACAGGGAGGTCTCACACAATCACAGTCAATCCCTAGAGTCTCTCCTTAGTAAGCAACCCAAAATTCTCAGCTAGACGAGAAACAAATTGTCCTCTAGATATCATAGCCCCCTGATTCCTCCCCGAAGCGAACAACCTCAAGTACCTAGCCAACAGATAAGGGATGTTGACTGAGCCAACATCCATCCCTCTTAGATAAAACAAATCAGTCACGGTCACCTTCTTAGGTGCCTGACTCCTCCCAACAATGTTACAGGCGATGAGCCTGTGGCATAATCTCAGCATTGGATCCCTGATAAGAGTATAAGTAAGGGGATGTACCCAGAAAATCCTCCTCAAAAGAAATCTCTCTCTAATAAGTGCTCAGATCTCCCTTGTCGGAGATCTGCCTACCACTCTCTGCCCAGTATAAACCAAACCCAGCAGTCTCCATCTCCTCTGCTGTATGTAATCCCAAGGCGAAAATAAACTGCCTCGAGCTCATGCAGTGCCTAACCCCTCCTAACTGAAACTGTAATGCTCCAACTGTATCAAGATCAACCACAACCTCTCCAAATCTGAAAGTACTAAAGAACTCCATATGAGCTCATGCATCAATGGGCCTCGAATCTTCAAATAAGCCCACCCTCCAATCTCTACAAGTAAATACAACTTTGCCCTGATGCATCCCTTGTGCTCCATCATTATCCATCGCTCAACCCACAGCCATCAGATTAGTCAATCCTCTAAAATTGAAAACCTGAACCCTATGTACCTCTCTCTTGTATATCTTACCCAACCTCGTCTCAAAATCCGCGATATCAACATTAGTGTACTGTAATCACTCAAAACTAAGGTACTGTGCCCTCTGATCTCTAGGTGGAAGAGCCATATCAGCAAAATCAACAAAATCAGTACAAAGATCACAAATTTTAACCATTCTGATTCAGGGGTGGATACGCGTATAGAGAACCAAATACGCCAATATAGGGTGAAAGCTTTTCTACGCCAATATCCCTATAATGGGATACGGTCATATTTGCGTAAAACTTCTGGGTAAAAAGATCTCAAATACCCAAATCTATTTTGATGGATAAGCCTATTGATTCTGTAGTCAAAAACAAAAAAAGGATTCCCACTAACCCATTTGACCCCCTATGCTAATTCTCAAATCCTAAAGTCATTATGCAGGTGGGCAAAAAGGGCTCCAACAAAACAAGTCTAGGTGTATTACATATAAACTCTCAAAACCATATTCAAATCCCTAACCCTTATTTCAATTCTATTCAAAAATAAAAAAGAATCAAAGGGGAAGGGGAAGGACACATTACCTTATGATTACAACAGAGATCAGAACGAGTACAACATAAGAAAAATGATCCCTAAGATTCGCGCGGTTAAAAGTGTTTGTAGAAAGTAAAAGTGTGTGTAAATCTATATCCGGCGTATCAGTTAGGCTTTTAGACCCAAACTCGATACGCCGTATAGAGGTTCGTTTAATACGGCGTATTGAACGAATTTTTGACTTAGTCAACTCAAATTAAAAATAGTGGATACGGCGTATAGGTGTTTACCTGATACGTCGTATCCGTTCTTGGAGACTATTTTTCTTTAAATTTGACAAAGTAAAGAAAACGTACCTTGGCCTCCGCAACTTCCTTGTTTAAACACCATCCTTATAAAACTGATTAGGGTCGAACGGGATGCCAAACAGCACATACAAATTCTTAATAAGATTTAACAACATCTCGTTCACGATATTAACATTTAATTCCTTGATAAAAGTTTTAGTTTTGAAAAATTAATTAGATGTATCATGACTTATTTCCAAAAGCTTATTTGACCCATGTGCATAGGTATCATCATCGGTATTTATTACATTATCCCCTGAAGACTGTTTAATACCGATTTTATCATCATCATTGTCCTTATCCGATTTTGAATCATCAGGATAAATTACGTTAAAAGGAAATAGATTATTAACGTATAAAACGTTTTGTTCATCTTCATCACATTCGGACAATGATGTTTCATATTTCAAATTAAATTCATTGATATGTTGAGGACTTACAGTAGGTTCAGTTAAGAAATCTTATTTAGACGTTAGAGCATCATTGTAAACAGTGGCTGGAAATTCATTCTCAAAATCTTTAAGTAAGTCTAAATCATCTAAATAACTGACCGTATGCTCGAGTGACGGAAACGAAGGCATATTTACTTTTTCAATATCATTTTTTGAATCCGTTTTCAAATCATTGACAAGAATTATTTTATAAGAAAACAAGTTTTTGTCAAAAATCACCGTGTAATCTTCATCGTCGAATTCGTCAAACGATATTCTAAAGTCAATTCTATTATTGTTAAGAGAACTTACTATGGGTTAACACGAGAGTGCTTTTTCAGATGTTAATTCGTCATTAAAGACTATAGCTGGGAATTCGGTTTCAACAGATCTGAGAACGTCTTCATCATACCAGATCTTACCATACGTACCCAGTTATACACCTTACCATGACTACGAGCTTTTTCTTCCTTAAGTCTGATATACTCCTCCATAGTAATGTTGGGGTCGTCCATAATAATTTGTAATGAATTCGCTAGAAAAGAAATATGTCAAATAGGTTAATACGCCGTATTCAGTGAACCGAATACGCCGTATGGGTGTTTAGAGTCGAATACGCTGTATTGGTTTAGAACAAAAATTTATACGCCATATCCAATAAATTGAATACGCCGTATTCAGTATTCGACTTAGAATATTACAGAAGACTGTAATAATGCAGAAAACATACAAACACACAATATGCAAAAATATACAATGCAGAAAATTAAACACACAAAACAAACACACAAATATACAAATTAATCAAACTAAACTAAAACACTAATAAATAAGAATTAAACAACTTCACTCCCCGGCAACGGCGCAAAAAACTTGATGTGTCGTTGTGAGTAGGTATTTTAGTTATCAAGTTTTACTATTTAGTTTATGCCGACTATACCTAAAAATAACACTCTAATGAGCAGTGTACCCGATCAAGATGTAGCTTCATTGTTAAGTAGGGTGTCGATCACTAAGAGCGAGAGCGTCAATTCCTAATTCTATCAGTATTTTAGTTATCTAAGTTAAACCTAAAACTAATAAAAAAGGGGGGTTTCAGCATGAGAGACTGTCACAGATTTGGGTATATAACCTATGTTTTTGATGACAAGTAAAGTAATAAACACACACAAAAAGATAAACAAACGATAGAGGAGCGGTCAAACACTAATGTAAGGAAAACGTATCAACCATTAATAATCTGATAAAATGCAAGTTTGTTTATTAGTGCAATGATTGACTTATCTCGAAGGGCATATCATTTCTAAATTTAGGCGGTTCTTCTTCCTAAGACCTAGACACGCTAATTCTGTCATAATAAGACACATCCGCATAAAGCAAGCATTTGTTGATTATAATATATCTTAGGAGATTAATAATGGTGTTCTTATTAAACCCTAGCTCATGGAGACTTTACCCACTTACTGCTTAACGACTCTTTATATAATAGTGGTCCACTGTCTGAGTCCTTACCAATTGATTAAGAATGTACTCGTTGATCCTAGGGTCACCTGCTGGTCTAACTAAGCTTACTAAACTAAAGGCAAATATAGGTCAATATTTGTGATCCTATGATTATAGATATATAAATTGCAATATGGAGAGCTATCCCGGACTCTTAACCTATGTCCAAACAACACCGAAGTTACAACGCATTAAATATGTAGGACTAGACCTAGTTGAATGATAGGTCGCATACTTAAGCACGTAAACAAGTATAATTTGATAAACATAATCAACAATCAACAATAAATTAAGAAATCGATATAAACAAACTAAATATTAAACCTTCATAAACATGGCTGATACCTAAAGGTATCAGCCGACAGTCATTGTAAAAATACACACGGTTTCATATATGAACGATTAAAGAAAAGAAACCTTAACCGAATGCGTATTTGGTTGCGCGAAGATTACAAGAGTTTTCCTATGATCTTGAGGCTCTTTTCTGACCTTCTATGCTCCTTTATTCGTCTCTTGGTCGACTTGGTGGTTTAGGGCTTCACTTGCATGCCTAAAACTAAGTTTAGGGTGTTGTATTTATAGAGTATGGAATTTGATTGATACGCCGTATCGGGCGATGTGGGATGCGGCGTATTGGGGATTCTTGGAGTAAGGACCACGTTTGATATCTTTTAGAATCTTTGTGTATAATAAACCTTGGACACGGTGTATAGAGGCTCCTGGATACGGCGTATTGGGTCTTCAATTCATCGTGGTTATTTGTGAAGTATAGGCACGGATACGCCGTATCTTCTTGATAGATACGGCGTATTAAGGTAAAACCAGTTGGTTCTTCTTTGTTGACCAAAGTATTATATACGGTTTATCGTTGATGTGGATACGGCGTATTCTTTAAAGTCAGGCAATGGTCTTTTAATTCGTCAAAGTCTTGGATACGTCGTATAGGTCTAGAATAATACGGCGTATTGGCTGTTGGATCAATAGACTTTCTCGAACTCCTCATTTAAGCTCTAAAATGCGTGCCTTTTAGATAATCTTCACAAAGTACTCCATAATTACTACAAATAACAACTTTAAGCAATTAAGTACCATATTATGCAATAATTATATAAAGTGGGTAAGAATCATGGGTGAGTTGATTTCTAGATAGAGAAAGAAGAGAGAGAGAGTTGAGAGAGAATATAAAAAAGTGAAATATTATAAATGAAATCAACTTGTACCTTTTCCTAGGTGAAAAAGGTATATATATACCCCAACACATTAAGTGACGTTCGGGATATTTGACTAGGACTCGGGCTTGGGTTTTGCTTGGGATTAAACCCGAAACATATACAATATTAGATTAACTATCGAGCCCGATTCCTGATACATTTCTATTACAACGTTAACTAATTGATTGATCGAGACTTAAATACATAATGAACGAACTTCATGTTTGACTCAATATTTTAAGGCTAACAATCTCCCCCGAAGTGTGTTCATTGACGACACTCCTTCATGAGATCAATGAGATTGCTTTCGTCGTTAAGCTCATGTGGTCTTGGTCTTTCACTTTGTTCTTTGTTGTAGGCTTGTTCCTTCATGCTTTGCGATCTTTACTTTTGAGCCTTTGACATTTTCTTTAACGTCTATGCCATCTTGTAATCTTGAGTCTTTGGCCAACATTCTCATAATATGCCTCATCTTGAAAGCTTCAGATCAGAGTTTGCGGAAGTCTTTAACCGAAATTAAAAAAAATAATTACATAGATATTTAACAAAAAAATATTTCAATCATAAAAAGTATTTTTTTATATTAGGATAAAATTCTAATGGTATTTTTTATACATGAATATATAAAAAAAATATGTATATATTTATATAAATTTGGTTTTTGGTTTGGTTTTCAGTTCTGATTGCCAAACCCATATCCAACCCGAAAACCGAATTTGTAGTTCGGTTCGGTTTTGGAAAATTCAGTTCGGTTCTTAGTTCAGTTCGGTTTTAGTTTTGGTACTTCGGTTATTTTCGGTTTTTTCTTCTGCTCACCCCTACACTGAGACCCAAGTAACACCACCCATTGGGCCAGCGGAGGGTTCTGAGCAATCCCACTTAGTCTTCTAAGGCAACGTACCAGATCCTCAAGATCCAAAAAGAAACATACAACTCGCTGGTACGGGATTGCCTTCCACTTCACTCGATGGGGGCACTTGTAAATCAAAACCTTTGCCTGAGGGTACAACTACTGATCCCAAAGACTCAGGGGGAAGCGTTCAGCCCGCAGATAAGAGTTGCCTTTCACGATTTCTAATGAAGGTACGGCTAAAACCACGCCGTGTCTTGAAAGGCCACGTGGGGACAAAGACTTAGAGGGATTCAAACCACCCGCTGATATGGAACTACTAACCAATCCCGTTGTTGATCCCTCAGGGAATGATTCTAAGTACCAGTCTGACCAGACTTAGTCAACTATATTAAGGTATCGGTCCTTGACCAAAAACGAATGCAAGAATTATTCTGAAGTGGAGCCGAATTCTAAAACCTTGTAACTCAAAACTTTTGATGATGTCCAAGCCGTGCTACTATCTGATGATGATGACAAGATCAATAAACACCTTTTTGAGGGGTCAGGATTGATCAATATAAACTAGATATACCATGGTTGTATCTAGTAAGAGAAAGTAAAGAGAGGGTAAAAGAACTTAAAGAATATTAGATTGAAAAGAAAAATAAAATGAACATCCACACCCCTCATGGAGAGTCATGAGGGGTATTTATATGCCTAACACTTTGCTAACTATCCCTAGTTTACAATAATAAACCCTGCGTATCACATAGTGTTTATAGCTAGTATAATTCACGTGTAAGACACCAGCTTTACAAAATAGTAAGGCTAAGAATCTCCCTCCAAGATGGTGTCACATGTGAATTGGTTACAATCTTTCCTACAAGCAAAAATAAAGCAAAATGATAAGAATGAAGTCCAGTATTCCTTGAGATTATCTTCAAGACCTTCATCTTCTTGAATACTCCATCTTTATTTCTTCAGCTTGCAAATGAACACACTGTATCTAATTGAGTTTTTACTCCCTCCTAACTAGTAGGCTCTTATTCTTTAGCTCCCTCATAAACAGACACCCCTAAGACTGATAAGAGGTAATGTCCTAGTCTGCTCAAAGACCTTCTTTTTCATTTTGGATACTCTGTGGGAAGGGATAATATCATCAACACCGTCTGGCTTAGGAAGCATCACAGTCTTGTTGAATTCTGCCCAAAGTACACCAAAAGTACAAAATTCCTCAAATATAGAAGTCAAAACGGTAACACCAAAGTAACAAGTTGAAGCACTAATCAACTCTACGGACTAACCTCCGACATATTTTATAAAGGCCGATCAAGTGAACTTGTTGTGCGTCCTTGATGTACACATTTCTCCCTCCAAGGTGATGGTGATCTAAAGGAATCATCATACACATGTGCACATCTTGTGCCAACTGGAACTGCTTACTTAGCATTATAAACCTATGATTGCATAGACAATACTCTGTGAGAAGATGTCAGAAAGTACTCTCTTTACAAATCTCTCTTGATCAACTGGATCTAAATCCCCTGATCTATTCTATCGGCTAATACTGATGACCACTAATAGAGACAACCCGATAAAACTAACTTGAAACTGAAGTACAATCTCCAAAATTTGTGACTTAATCTTGCACTGTTGTTGATTAAAGAACAGTGTAGAGGCAAATCTCTAAGTACCATATACCGAACATGAAAAGTATATGAAAAATACAACACCTCTTGAAACCATCCATAACTGCATTTGCGTGTGACACTGAGCACTACAACGTAACTCCTTTAAGTGATAGCTATAACCCGTGAGTACTACAATGTAACTCCTTACATCAGGTATAACTAGATAAATCAAGTCTTTAATCTTTAATCATAACGTTTAAAGCAAGTTATCTTTAAAAGTCATGCATCCAACCAACCCCGGCTTAAAGTTACATTAAGTATACGCCTTCGTAAAATCCGACTTCAATCCCAAATAAGTAACATCGAAGAAGAATCCTATAGTCATTGAAATTCAATACCAGCTTGTAAAAGTGAAAGTGAATTTTGATAAGGATCTTTTTAGTGTAATGTATTGTTTTTGTTGTGTTGTTGTTGGTGATTCTTAACGTGTTATGATTGTTAATGGATATTGGCTCAATAAATATCCCATAATAACAGCCCATCTAAGTAATAAAACCCGGTCTCATAGACATTACCCGTCATGAAATTGTTTTAATACCCTACTCTATCCAATAACACTAGCAATCATACTAGCCCAATTAACAATAAAACTCAGCCCATCACGAATTTAATACTCGGCCTATTAGCAATTGCAATACCCGGCCCATATCAAAATCATAATTCAGCCCACAACCGGATCCACTTGATGACATCAAATAACGTCTATTTTATAGCATCATTTATCCCACGATACTAACCTATTTTGTATAGTTATTGCAAAGAATTATTATTTAATCGTTTATATTTGAGAATCGCAGTAATTATGGAGTAATTGGTGAAAGTTAGCAAAAGGCGCTCATTCTGGAGCTTAAATGAAGATATTTTGAAGATTACTATTCAGAAGACCAATACGCCATATCCATCAAAGAAGATACGGCGTATTCATGCCTGGACTCACCAAAGACCATAGATAAATATTGATCAATACGTCGTATCCAACTCTTGGATATGCCGTATCCAACCGACTTTCAGACCCTATAAATACAAAACTCAAAAACGAGTTTTAAGTGTGCTGTCATTGAGTTTTGTATTTATAGGGTCTGGAAGTCACCAAAGACATGTATACATGGCTGTAACGACAGAATAGAAATGCACGCTCGAACAAGTCCTCATTCGCGTAAAACCAGCGGCTAATCATCAAGTGAGAGGAAAATAAATTGTTGTTAAATAAAAATCAAGAAACAAATAGATTAAGACTTAAGATACAAGTTGCTAGACACTTATTTCCTGACCGTTATCATGATAAAGACACAACTATTCACAACGTCTTGATCCTTGATAAAAAACAACAACCTAAGTTGGCGTTCCCGTAACGGTCAACTTCCCAATCATCTCAAAACTTTTACATACTCTACAAGGCAAGTGGCGATATCTTTCACTTTGTACAATACTCTACATCGTTGATTTTTGTAGATGTATCAACGAATAATCGATCCTTTGTGTAATTCCTTTGGTAATTGCGAAACGATTATCTTTAAACTTTCTCTCTTTTTGTATGTTTCTCTTTTTTTTGGCGCCATCTAGCAACTTGTATCTTAAGTCTTAATCTATTTGTTTCTTGAATTTTTATTTAACAACAATTTACTTCCCTCTCACCTGATGATTAACTGCTGGTTTTACGCGAACAAGGATTCATACAAACATGCATGTCTATCCCGGCGTTTCGGGTGTGTATGCATGCCTTGTACCTTGTTGGTTTTTGACTTTTGGTGAAAGTTAGAAGGTTCCTACCCTATATCATTCTTCATCCTAACCGTTGGTTAAATTCGAATGGGGATGTGATCGAACATACATGTCTATCCCGGTGTTCCAGGTGTGTATGTGTGGCTTCAGCCTGCCTTGATTAGGCGTGGTACTTTCAAATGTGAAACAGATTATAGAAATGTCAATCCGTACGCCTTTCCATACAAAAAAACCAATATTTACCTTATAGAAACTTGTCCTCCTGAGCTTTGAGTGGTGGAGAATTGTAATCCTGTCAAGCTTATGATAGAATAACTCATCAAGACCGAGTGCAATTGAGCGAAATTAGTTACATGTTACCACATAGATTAGTTGAGTAATTATTAGTTGAGTGATTTGAGTGTTTTCATCTTCCTATTTCGTGAGGTGTTTGGTTGTGTACTTGTAATAGATCAAAAAAAATGCTTTAACGGAAAATATCCTTAGGGATACATTTTTATAAACTTCTAAAGGCTATTTGAGGACAAGTAGGATTCAAGTGGGGGGATATTTGATGACATCAAATAACGTCTATTTTATAGCATCATTTATCCCATGTTATTAACCCATTTTGTATAGTTATTGCAAAGAATTGTTACTTAATCATTTATATTTGAGAATTGCAGTAATTATGGAGTAATTGGTGAAAGTTAGCAAAAGGCGCGCATTCTGGAGCTTAAATGAAGATATTTTGAAGATTACTATTCTGAAGACTAATACGCCGTATCCATCAAGGAAGATACGGTGTATCCGTGCCTGCACTCACTAAAGACCACAGAGGAATAATGATCAATACGCCGTATCCAAAGGACTCAATACGCCGTATTCAAGATATGGAATCAATATAATATTCTGGAAGATATCAAGTGTGGTCCATACTCTAAGAAATCCCCAATATGCTGTATCTTACTCTTGGATACGCCGTATGCAACTGACTTACAGACCCTATAAATACAAAACTCAAAAACGAGTTTTAAGGGTGCTAAATCATATTCTCGATACCTAAACCACAAAAGTCGATTTTCAGAGGAGAAAAAGAGAAGAAGAGGTCGAGCAACGTATTCAATTCCATAGGAGACAATGTGTAATTCCATATACTTTAGTAATCGTTTAGTTTTTGGTATCATTCGTTAACTCGGTTAGTTTACCTTGGCTAAATAATTGCTCTTGTATTTATTATGACATTTGAAGGCTAATACCTTCGGGTATTAGCCATTATTATGAAGATCTGAATGTTTGGTATTTGTTTATCTCAATTTCTTGATTTATCGTTGAGTGCTTGTCTATGTTTATCAATTTATACTTTTTACGCGCTTTTGTATGCGACCTATCATTCAACTGGATCTAGTGAAGCAGACCAAGCAGATCTAGAGTCTAGGATAGCTCTCCATATAGTGATTTATACATCTAGAATCATAGTTACACAAATATTGTCCTTCTAAGTCTGTGTCTAGGATACGCTTCGGGCTTAACTAGTTAATTGGATATTGCCAATGGTTTATTGATCGTGTTGACTAGCAGGTGACCTAGATAATTCAACAAGTAACGTTCTGATTCCATTGGATAGTTGGACAAGTGGACTACTAGTGTATAAATTGCCATTAAGCGGTAAGTGGGTAAAGTCTCTATGAGCTAGGGTTTAACAAGATCACCATTGCTTTAATCCCTAAGATAGATTATAATCAGCAAATAGGATGCTTTATGCGGATGCTTTAATTGTGACAAAATTATTGTGTCTAGGTCTTAGGATGATGTAACGCCTAAGTCTTAAGAATGATATGCCACCTCGAGAGAAGAAATCATTGCACTAAATAAACAAACCAACATTCTAATCGGATTAATAATGGTTAATACAGTTTTCTTATATAAGGTTCGACCGCTCTTTCATCTTTTGTTAATTAGCTTGCGTGGGTAACAGTGCCTTGAATTGATTGTAGTCACCAACCAAACCGTGCCAGTCTCTCAGGCTGAAAACCCCCTTTTCTGTTAGAATTAGGATATTAGACTGACATAGGTTTAACATAGGTTTAGAATAGAATAGAATTAACATAGATTAGATAACCAAGATATTAATTAAATTGATAGATTTAACCTCGCTTTAAGTGTTCGACACCCTACTTACCACGAAACTACTACCGACCGGGTACACTGCCCGTTAAAGTGTTGTTTTTGGTTTAATCGGCAAAATATAAATTTAAAACTTGAATCATCTTAAATATACCATACAACGACATCACATCACCACTCATCCCATTATATTAGGGCACAATTAACCCTAATCCTACATATATCAAACGCAGTCATCATCCTTCTTATGTCTCCCAGAATCATTCCACACGCAAGAACCAATATCCCATCATCCATCTTTCTTTATTGCAAAATCACTTGCTACACAAATTTCCTTTCATTTTATCATCCACACAGCCCTAATACTCGAAATACCAAACACCTTCTTTTCTATCTTTCAATTCGAACCATACAAGAACGAGAAGGACGCATATTCAAGATCATTTAAGTGGTCCCGAGTAGGTGTTTGGATGTTGTTCTTGTTTTATGTGTGACTAGTAACGAAGCCAAGATAGAATATAACATAGTTGTTATCAATCTTTCTTAAAATTCGGATATAAAAAAGAAAGGTTTACCTTTTATAGATCAATGACGGGTTTAGTTCTCTCATGCAAGATCAATATAGATCTGACACAAAGAAGAAAAATCTAAGATCTTGTATATATTCTTGATTTAGTTCGAATCTTGTTAGTGTGAAGAAGTTGGAGTGGATGATGATAAGTGACGAAGGGATTAGGATTAGTGTGATGGAATTGTTGTGGTTGTTGTAATTGATATGAGTTAGAGTCAAGTATGACCTTCTACGCCCCTTTTTCTTGACATGTGACTCGACACTAACCGGTTTGAGTTGACTCAGCTGAGTTAAGACGTTGGTTGAGTTGACCCGGTCAACTCGGTAATTACCGAGTTAACTCTGTCTGGGTATGGTTATTTTCATAGAAATAATTCAAAACATATTTCGTACAAACCTGTTATGTCATATTTCACAAAAATAACATCCTGAATACTTATTTCGCAGTTTAATAAACTGCTTATTTCGCAAAAATAAGTCCAAAACATATTTCGCATAACCTGTAAATCTGCATATTTTGCTGTCTTTAAAACATATTTCGCAGCCTTTAAAACCTCTGCATATTTCACAGTCTTTAAACAAAAAAAACTTTCATATTTCTTAGTCTTCATAATCAGTGACAGACCTAGAAAAATAGTTTGTGGGAGGCAATTTTTTTTTTTGACAATAGCAACAAAACGTGGAAGAAAAAATTAGGATCGAAACGATAAATCGAGTATTGTTGCTTAGAGATGAAGGATTTATAAGGTTTTAAAGTGTTGATTGTTGGGTTTTAGTATTTGAGTGGGGGGCAATTTGAGTTTTTTGTGGGGAACACTTTTGAAAAAATGTCAAAATTAAAAAAAAATTACACTAAATTCGTAATTTTTTGACAAGCCGTGGGGGGAAACTGCCCTTTATATTTATACCATACATTTGTCCCTGTTCATAATAAGCCCATAAAATAAGTTTGAAAATAAGCAGTTTAAAGGTAAAATATACCACCGACAGGGTTCACCCAATAAGCTGAGAATAAGCAAGGACCAGATAAGCCTTTTTGATAAATTTTAGGAAAAAACCCCAAAAAAAAAACTTATCATAAAGTTCGAAAATAATCTGTAAACCACCAATAAGCTATCAAACCCTTTAGATATACCATGGAAATAGTGAAACACTAGGGAAGGTAGCTTTTTATCAAACAACACAACATAAACAACAAGCCGTGGCCTTTTATGAACAAATAAGCCACTAAAATAAACTGATTATAGCTGGAATCACGAGACAACAAACACGAATACAAAAAACCCTCGGTCAGCTCTTGATATCAATTGAAAAGATCAATAAACACCTTTTTGGGGGGTCGGGATTGATCAAAATAAACTAGATATACCATGGTTGTTTCTAGTGAGAGAAAGTAGAGAGAGGGTGAAAGAACTTAGAGAGTATTAGATTGAAAAGAAAAATAAAATGAACATCCACACCCCTTATGAAGAGTCATAAGGGGTATTTATATGTCTAACACTTTGCTAACTATCCCTAGTTTACAATAATAACCCCTGCGTATCACACAATGTCTATAGCTAGTCCAATTTAGGTGTAAGATGCCAACTTTACAAAATAGTAAGGCTAACAGATGAAATGGTTCAGGAAAGTGATAATGAAGAAGTGTTTGTAGCCTGAGAAGAGATGGATGAAGACATCCCACCCACTGATGAAGAAGCTCAGTCTCCACCACCTAACAAAGAACAGCCTGGATTATCTCATGCTCAAGAATCAGACTCTGACTCTTCTTGTCCTGATGCTCTAAAGAAATATGAGAACATTTTGCCGCTCACTGAAAGAAAACTGGTAAAGTATCTTAGAAAAATTTCTAAAGTGTTGTATGACAGGATAACTGAAGATCAGTAGGCACAACATGAAGAAGCCACAGTCTCTTATGCTGACCTCAAGGCCTCTATTGAAGGATACTATGACAAAAATGTTGATCATAGGGACCAAACTGACAAGCTTGTTCAGGAAACCATGGATTGTCTTGAAAAAAATAGCACTAAAAGGGTTGATCTTCTCAAAGCTTTAAATGGGGTCACACAGACACTCAAAGTTGTTCTGGAAGCTATTAAGGATGATCCACCTCTCAACAGAAAAGTTATTAAATCTACTAAAGCCTACACCAAGAATTCAACCAGTCTACATGAACTGCTCACACTTATCAAGAACGTTGACTTCCAAGGTTTGAAGTCCTCAGTTGAATCTCTTTAGGCTACTGCTATCAGTCAAGATCAACACTTAGCCACATGGGCCAAGTCATCAACTTTCATGGCTTGGAATGTTGGTCCTAGGTTGACAGCTATTAAAAGTTCTCAGGCTGAAATCAAATCTGAAATCTCTTCCCTCAAGTCAGACACTTTAGAAATCAAATCAATGATGACAGAGATTTATCAGGCATTCAAAGGTCAGTCTTTACCCCCCTCAAGAAGTGTGCCACAAACAACACTTGCTATCACCGAAGGGCCAACAAATGTTGGGGGAGAATGTCACACATGCTGACACTAAAGAACCTTCTTCTCACACTTAAGGGGAGCATGAAACTATAGGGGATGATACTAAGAAAGCTAAGTCTGACAAAGCTGAGGAAGAGCCAACAAGAGCAGTTCCAATATCAACTATCAAACCAATCACAAGACCCAATCCTGAAGTTGCATTGATTGAATCCTCATCAAGACCTTCACTCACTGATCCCATCCTTGAAATCCATGTTCCTCAACAAACTGCTCTAGTCACTCAAAGAGAAGGAAATGGTGTTGCTACTGATGAACAACTAGAATCTATCACATAGAAGCTTATGCCTACATCAAAAGTTGTTCGAGAGGACCCTGATGAACCTATTAGGGTTCCTTATATGATTAATGAAAAGATGCACTATCTCACCAATGATGAAATCAATGCTCACTTGGAGAATGAGGATAAAATTAAGAAGGCTGCTGAAGAAGCCAAGATATTTATAAAGACCAAGAAGTGATCAAAGTTGTTCAGGAAGAGGCTGAGAAGATTAGACTTGACCCTAAGACAATTGTCAGTACACAAGCATGTGAGAAATTCAAGAAAGCTCATGATGCTGAACATCAAGTCCTCAAGAGAGAGCATTCACAAAAGGTCAAGAGACTGATAAAGCTCAACAAGAAAAAAGCTGAGCAGTACACGTGGACTATCTCCAACAGACTCAAGCCAGAGCCTATCACAGATGTCAGAATTCATCCCAACTCCAAACCAGTTGTACTTACAGTCTTCAAAAATAATGACAAGAGAAACTTTCAGGTTCATAGGCCATTTAAGTTCTTTGATTTTAGAGTCACTAGGTTGGATGAATTGGGTCTAATCATTCAGAAGAAAAAGAACACAATTGTCAAAGACCTAATGATATTCTTAGGAAAGAGGTATGTAAGACTGAAGAAGATACCTAAAGAGCTTGGAATCCAGTCAACTCTTCCTGCTCCTATCCCTGAACAAGCTCCATCCTAATCCTCCTATCCCTGAAGGTGTCCCTTTTGTGTACAATATGGTTATTAAAGAACCTCGGTATGGGAAATTCATCACTGATGTGTTTGGTGATCAAGCCTTCTAAAGATGGAATGACATTTATAAGGTTGGAATAGAATCTCTGGTATCATATCTAGTGATGGCCTCAATGATCAAGACCCCAGAAAATGCCAGATTTTGTTTGAAGCTGAAGAAGTTGATTCCAGAACACCCTGATGAAGAGAAGCTCTAGTCTAAGAAAGTAAAGTTGAAATCAGTTGGATACAAGTTAGACTAAGTACTTATGTAATATTTTGTTTATATTTTGTAATAGATTGGTAGGAAATGTAATCCTCGATCAATGAAGTACTCTTAAGTTACAAGTATCCTTTACTTGCTTTCTAGACTCAGTGTGAGAAAAAGATGTAGTTACTCACTTACACTAAGAAACACTTAGGTTATATTTAGATCCAAATAGGGGGAGATTGTTGGGCCAATTCAGTGCCTAATGATCTTTCACTTAGGATTTGAATATAAAATAACCTAAGTGTTAATAACCTTTAACATTTCAAGGTTACTGAGTGAACAGTCACTTAGTGAGTTACCATCAAGAGGCTCAGCATAAGTTTACAAGAAAGACTCTAGATTCAGTAAGGCGGTTCTCAGTGAATGAAACTTGAGTCAAAGAAGAAGGTGATGGGTTCAGTAAGTTGTAGCAATAGACTCACAAAACCCATACAATCTCCAACAACTAGAAGACCCTGAAGATGAAAGACAGAAGAATAGACAGTCTAGTTTGAAACAGATAAGTCCAAGCTCTTATCTGCCTGAAGTCAAACTATCTTGAATAAGGTATAAAGACAAGGCCAGTGTCAGTACTGACCTTAGAAAGTATGTTTGTCCCATATTTAGAATAGAATTGTAATAGAGACAAAGGTGTACATTATGTACTAGCCTATCAGCATTGGGACATGCACTTATCACCCATGTGGGTATGACCCTACCTAAGTAGTATAAATAGAAAATGTCTTGTAAAGGAGTAGGTTAAGTTTGTGCATTCAAAGTCGTATCTTTCATAAACACCTACTCCTCTGATAACGCTCCAAATATACATAAAATATCCCTCGAAAACATGTGAAAAATATATGTTAATGCATGAAATATTGCATATTTGGTTGTTTGTTTGTATAATAATTGTTTCAGGATTAAGTATGACGAAAAGGACTAAACGTGCAAAGATATTCCGTTAAATATACTAACAATCATCAATAGAAGGATCTAGAAAAGAAGAGTTAATGAAAAAGAGCACAATTGCTGCGTACTTCAAAGCGGGTTAATGTAATGTAATTAATTGACCAAGTACGACGCACAATTTTATTTGTGCAGCGCACTTCTCCTGCAATTACTCCAAAATCATAAATGATTGCAGTGATTGTGCAACTCTTTACTCCCCCAATTTCAGCAACTGAAGCACCATCTATAACTATAAAAAGGGTACGAAATTCAGTGTCTAATCATTCCATTCTTCACAATCCTCTCTCAAATCATCTCTAAGCTACTTAGAGAATTTTCTTAGCAAAGTTATAAGGAAGTTCTTGGGAAAGGTTGAAGTATTCTTTGAATCTTCATAATTTCTTAGTTATAATCATACCGGAGGAAGATATTCAGGCCAAAGGTGGTGGAGAAGAAGTGTTACTAGTTGTAATTCCGGTTAAACTAGTGTTTGGATCAAGGAAGTTCTTGTAATAAACCATACCATTTACTTGTGGAATCGGTATAAACATGCTATCCTTATTGAATATAATGTTTTCTGAATCTATGATGCTTGTTATGTATTTGATTGCTATGAATATGAGGTATTCATTTATATTTATTTGTGCTAATATGGATAATGATATGAACAAGCCTTAATGTTTTGCTTATGAATGTGATAATTATGAATTTAATGTTTAATTATCCGGATACTTGTTCTATGTTTGACTAATCATACTTAGTGGATGATGTGTCATTGTGTGGTGTATATTTTATTGATTCAAGTTTTAAATTTATATTTTGCCGACTAAACTAAAAACAACACTTTAACAGGCAGTGTACCCGATCGGTATTAGTTTCGTGGTAAGTAGGGTGTCGAACACTTGAAGCGAGGTTAAATCTATCAATTTAATTAATATCTTGGTTATCTAATCTATGTTAATTCTATTCTAAACCTATGTCAGTTCTAATCCTAATTCTAACGGGAAAAGGGGGGTTTCAGCCTGAGAGACTGGCACGGTTTGGTTGGTGACTACAATCAATTCAAGGCACTTTAACCCACGCAAGCAAATTAACAAAAGATAAAAGAGCGGTCAAGCCAAATATAAGAAAACTGTATTAACCATTATTAATCCGATTAGAAAGTTGGTTTGTTTATTAAGTGCAATGATTTCTTCTCTCGAGGCGGTATATCATTCTTAAGACTTAGGCGTTACATCATCCTAAGACCTAGACACATTAATTCTGTCACAATTAAAGCATCCACATAAAGCTTCCTTATTTGCTGAGTATAATCTATCTTAGGTATTAAAGCAATGGTGATCTTGTTAAACCTTAGCTCATAGAAACTTTACCCACTTACTGCTTAATGGTGATTTATACACTAGTAGTCCACTTGTCCAACCATCCAATGGAATCAGAACATTATTTGTTGAATTATCTAGGTTCACCTTCTAGTCAACACGATCAATAAACCATTGGTAATATCCAATTAACTAGTTAAGCCTGAAGTGTATCCTAGACACAAATTTAGAAGGACAATATTTGTGATCCTATGGTTCTAGATGTATAAATTACTATATGGAGAGCTATCCCAGACTCTAGATTTACTTGGTCCGTATCACTAGATCCAGTTGAATGACTGGTCGCATACAAAAGCGCGGTAAATGTAGAAATTGATAAACATAAACAAGCATTTCAAGATTATATTCAGAAATCGAGATAATCAAATACCAAACATTTTGATCATTTCATAATAATGGCTAATTACCTGAAGGTATTTAGCCTTTCAAACGTTCATAATGTAAATACAAGAGCATTTATATACACAAGGTCGAACTAAACAAAGATAACGAATGATACCAAAAACTGAACGATTACTAAAGTATATGGAATTACACGTTGTCTCCTATGGAATTGATAACGTTGCTCGACCTCTTCTGCTCTTTTTTCCTCTGAAAATTGACTTTTATGGTTTATGTATCGAGAATATGATTTAGCACACTTAAAACTCGTTTTTGAGCCTTCTATTTATAAGGTCTAGAAGTCGGTTCGATGTGGCGTATCCAAGGATTAGATACGGCGTATTAAGGATTTCTTAAAGTAGGGACCACGCTTGATATCGTCTAGAATATTCACATACTATATCTTCAATACGGTGTATTGACTTCTTCTGGATACGGCGTATTGATCTTCTTTCCTTTATGGTCATTGGTGAGTGCAGGCACGGATAAGCCATATCTTCCTTGATGGATACGGCGTATTGGTCTTCAGAATAGTAATCTTCAAAATATCTTTATTTAAGCTCCAGAATGCGCGCCTTTTGCTAATATTCACCAAGTACTCTATAATTACTGCAATTCTCAAATATAAACGATTAAGTAACAATTCTTTGCAATAACTATACAAAATGGGTTAATAACATGGGATAAAATGTTTGTAATTAATAGATGTTATTTGATGTCATCAATAGTTCCCCCCACTTGAATCCTAACTTGTCCTCAGTAGCCTTTACAGTTCTATAAAAATGTTAATCGCCTAAGGATATTTTCCGTTAAAGCATTTATTTGATCTATTACAAGTACACAACCAAACACCTCACGAAATAGGAAGATGAAAACACTCAAATCACTCAACTAATCTATGTGGTAACATGTAACTAATTCGCTTAATTGCTCGGTCGTGACGAGTATTCTATCATAAGCTTGGCAAGGATACATATCTCCACCACTAAAGCCAAGGAGTAACAAGTTTATAAAGGTAAATATGGGTTTTTGTATGGAAAGGCTTACAGTTGATCATTCTACAATCTTTCACCAGAAGTACCACTCCAACAAGGCAGTTGAAGCACACATACATGGCCGTAACGACGAAATATTCGATCACATCCCCATTTGAATTTAACCAATGGTTAGGATGAAGAATGATATAGGGTAGGAGCCTTCTAACTTTCACCAAAAGTCATAAACCAACAAGGAAGCTAAGACATGCATACATGGCCGTAACGACGGAATAGACATGCACGCTCGAACAAGTGCTCATTCGCGTAAAACCAGCGGCTAATCATTAGTGTAGAGGGAATTAAATTGTTGTTAAATAAAAAAATCAAGAAACAAATAGATTAAGACTAAGATACAAGTTTCTAGGACACTTTTTCCTGACCGTTACCATGATAAAAACACAACTATTTACAACGTCTTGATCATAGATCAAAAATAACAACCTAAGTTGGCATTCCCGTAATGGTCAACTTCCCAATCATCCCAAAACTTTATATACTCTACAAGGCAAGTAACGATATCTTTCACTTTGTACAATACTCTACATCATTGATTTTTTAGACATATCAACGAATAATCGGTCCTTCGTGTAATTCCTTCGGTAATTCCTTTGTGAAACGATTATCTTCAAACTTTCTTCTCTTTCTTTTTTGTTGCATTTTTCTAATTTTTTTGATTTTTTTTCAACTATATACCAAACTCAGAGTAGTTTCACCATCTTCATGATCATAATAATTCCATATAATTCCTTCGATAGTTCTTCGTTCTTCGGAATCACCATTAATTGTGATGGTAGTAAAATCACATGAGTTTTGACTATAATATACACATTCCATTTGCATTGGCAAATTTCTAACAGCACCAAAGATAGAAAATGACACAAGACTCGAGAAATACAAACTTTACACTTTAAGCAACTAGCAACTGTAAATTAAACTTAATCTAACAAGGTAGGTTAAGGTGTAAGGGTGTAACGAAACAATAGTGGTGTAGTTCCTAAGGATTGGCTCTACGTGTTGTATTAGTGGATCTTCACTCTAATGATTGAGAGTGGAAAAGGGTTTAAACTGGGAGGTTAACTAACGCTTGTAGTTAAGTATAAAACAAATGTAAGACGTTTTTGGTGCTGTATCCTAAAATTTACCTATTGTAAACCAAGTTACTCAATTAATCCTAATACTCATTATTGTAGGTCTCGAGTGATATACCAAGCCAAGTTCTAAGTCACACATCACCGTACACACTCATTTTTTTTGTGGAATTTAGGTAAAAATTGGAAATGGATAGCTAAATTCTACAATATCTAACAAGGGTTAATTGTTGTGCGAGTTATGTATCAAGTTTAATTTCATAAAAGTATGCTTAATTTTTTTTAAATTTGAGCATAATATAAGCATTTTGTATTGTAAAATTAGAAAGAAATGTAAAATTCTAATTCAATCCCCCTTCTTGAATTATACAACATCATCGTTGTATAGTTAAATCTTTAATTTACAGGAATTTAAAAAGGAATTAGAATGAGAAAATCCCTTGATATTTGCTCGGTAGATTATCTTAAGTTACGTTTATGAGCAAGATTTGATATGCTGGAAAAAGATCTGAAGTCCTAGCACGAACAGCACACACTAAAATTCTAAAAATATGCATTCCACCAACTTCGTCGATATTCTTTTCAAGACGTCATGTATTAAACATAGGAAAAACATGTGCATTCCTATCTTGGTACCTATGGTTAATTTAAACTAAACTAAATAAACTAAATACGAGTAAGTTTGTTGGATACGGCATATCAAATTAATGAATACGCCGTATTGCCATAACTGACAATAATATTTTTAAAGTACATAAAAAATAAAGATGATAACGTCCAGACAATCAATACGCCGTATGGTATGGAGCGGATACGCCGTATTGATGTCTGGGAAGACAGACTCGATAAAATTAAATAACAATCCGGGTTGTCTCCCAGGAAGCACTTTTGTTTACAGCAAAGTCTTTAAGTTAGACTTGTCTTCAGCTTCTTTTCACTCGGCTCTAGTTACCATCCATCCTTCGTCCATAATCCAAAAGATTTCTTGGTAAGCTCGGCACGCCTCTTCTCTTGTGATTGTAAGATCGTCGTATTCGTCTTCTTTTACAGCAACATACTCTTCATCATTATTGAACGAATATTTGATCATCTTATATCTCCTCACATTACACACCGGCATCTTATGAACTTCACATAATTCTTCTCTCTCTTTATCTCATAAGCATCATCATAGTTTGTATATATGTTCCATCGTCTCTTTTGTTCGTAACGTGACTCATCTTCATTGATAAATCCTTCCATGATAGCTTTGTTTCTTAAAGCCTCATCTTTAAGTTTACTATCTTCCAAAGCCTCGTACCACTCGTAATCCTGATAATGGAGTTGGTTTCCAATAATGTAAGTTCCTGGTGAGTTTCCTCCATTACAGTATCCATCATCCATCCAACTACATGTTGTCCATTCCGAACATTTAGTTTTATAGTTGAAAGGCTTGCAAGTATGTTTAACTGGTGTGGGTTTGGTCCAAACTACAGCGTTAGTCCATGGCTTCTCATTTACCCATGGTACATCCCCTTGTTCCATTCATAGATCCAATCATTCTTGTAATCTTCATAGGTCTTGAATCCCTTAATGTCCTTAGTAAGTAAGTCTGGATCGATTTGTAAAAGATAGTTAAATTCTTTGAATGCCTTGCACATAGGTGTTTCAAAATTAAATAAATTAGTGTCGATCCTAAATACTTCAGAAAGTTTATCCTTATCATCAGAAAATTCTTCATCAGTGAGCTCAACTTCATCATCTCCTCTAATCCAGTAAATTCATAATGCTTTCATAGTATAATGATCCATTGTCTTGTAGTTGAAAATTTTTGATCCCAACCATTCAGTAAATGCAACATCAGACGGATCATATCCCATGTCATCATCAGCTTCATGCTCCAAATCATCATCCATTTTCGAGTCACACGGGATATTAGCAACTTCAACTTCATATGTGAATAAATCATCATCGATTGACTTTATTGTTGAAAACTTCAAGTTGTGTATCGCAAGTGAGCGAAACATCTTCGACCTTAACATCCTTAATTTTCTTGAACTCTCCTTTGATAACCTTTGTCATTCTTACTGAAAAATACCCAGAAAATTATCAGTAGAACCAGCGGGAGAAAGGTATTAAAAAATTTGGGCTTTAAGTTCGAGAATGGAAAAGAACTTTATCAGATGATCGATACGCCGTATTCAATGGAAGTGGGATAGCAGTATTATTCCGTTTGTTAATACGAATGTGTATGGTGTATTTGGGACAGAAGTTGGATGCGCTGTATTGAAAGGAAGTGGATACGCCGTATTCAGCTATCAACCAGAACAATGATAAGAAAAACTTTAAATACGCAAACAATTAAACAAAATTTATACATGCAAACATATAAAAGACAAATATACAAATATTACAAAATATACATCTAATCTAATTTACACACTAATCTAATAGGTTAGTTAATTATGTTAAAAAACAAAATATCAATTAAAAATCAAGATTAATTTTCACTTCCACTGGCAGCGGCCGCCATAAAATTGATGTGTCGTTGTCTTGGTATATTATTTTATTGTTCAAGTTTAAATTTATATTTTGCGCACTAAGCCAATTACAAACCATTTAACGGGCTGCCGGCTGTGTACACGATCGGTTAGTAGTTTCGTGGTAAGTAGGTTGTTGTACACTTAAAGCGAGGTTAAATACTATTCATTTAATTAATATCATTTTGGTTATCTAATACTAAGTTAATTCTATCCTATTCTAAACCTATGTCAGTTTTAATCTTAATTCTAACGGGAAAAGGGAGGTTTTCAGCCTGAGAGTCTGGCACAGTTTGGTTGGTGACTACAATCAATTCAAGGCACTTTAACCCACGCGAGCAAATAAACAAAAGATAAAAGAGCTGGCCGAGCTAAATATAATAAATTGTATTAACCATTATTAATCGATTAGAATTTATAGCTAGTTTGTTTATTCTAGTGCATTGATTTCTTCTCTCGAGGGTGCATGTCATTCTTAGACTTAGGCGTTACATCATCCTAAGACCTAGACAACGTTATTCTATCACAATTCAAAGCTTCTGCATAAATTCATCCTTATTTTCTGATATAATACTATCTTAGGGATTAAAGCGATGATGGATCTGTTAAACCTAGCTAATAAGAGACTTTACCCATTACCGTTAATGGCGAACTCTAGATTTATACAATCAGTAGTCACCACTTGTCCATAACTATCCAATGGAATCAGAACTTTATTTGTTGAATTATCTAGGTTTACCTTTCTAGTCAACATGATCAATAATCATGGCAAGAATCCAATTAACTAGTTAGCCCAAAGGCGTATCCTAGACAAGATCTAGAAGGACATATATTTGTGATCCTTGTTTAGATATACACCCCCATTTTTGACATATAGCAGCGGAAGCTAATCTGGGGTATTATTTCATAGTACAACAGTTCATATCATAGAAAACGAATCGAAGAGACGTTTTTAAAAAATATGTTATCATTCATTATTTTATCGAGTTTTTACAAACAAAGGTCCCAAAATCTACATGAAAACATAAAGTTTGAATGATAACAGTTTAGCCATCTTCAAGTTCATGCCACTCCGTGCCATAAGATGTTCAGTTACCTAAGATAAACATGCTAAAAAGGTCAACACAATGGTTAAGTAAAATTCATAGGTTTATAATAAATAGTGTGAATACAAGTTCATCATAAGAGTGAGTTACGTTGTTATACACCCATAAGTGGTTATAATTGCAATGGGTACAATTTAATTATGGAAAACAGTATTATTGCGTCTAAGCTCTATGGCACTCAAACTGACTAGTGCATATATCAATAATGATATATATAAAGATAATGGCCCCCGTGTAGGTAATTGCCATATACCTATGAGTTTCAAATATAGTGCGTTTGGTTACCTATTCAGCTAACACAAACGGGATATGTCAATCCCAATAGGCCTATTCACAATATTCACGTTCACTCGCAAGTGATTGATGGTCCATGATGGTGGGGGTCTTTTGGCATAAAGGGACTTAGACAACAGATGCAATAATATATTAGGATAGCATACATTTAGAAAACACTTGTATTTATGGTTTATAGCATGTATCCCCTTAAGGGTTTATGAAAAAGAAGATTAAAAGTGAGGCTATGAACTCACAAAAATTTAACAGTATAGGAAATCTGGATTGTGGCAACAGTATATCACATAGTGAGCTCCCAATACCAATAATAAAAAAATCTGAAAGTAACGGGCTTTGGTCACGCAATGCCTGGGGTGTTATGTCAAGTCTTTGTGTGGATCCGGCGACGGTTAGTTATAGTTTCAAAAACTTAATAAAGTTTAACGTATATCTTTGATTTATTAAAGAGTAAATTACATTTTTTGTCCTTGTGGTTTGGTGCTTTTTTCACTTTTGGTCCAAAATTCAAAAACATTTTGGGTTTAGTCCAAAAGTGATACTTTTATTTCACTTTCAGTTCAAAAGCATCTTTTTTTTGTCCATGTGGTTTGATGGGTATTTCACTTTTGGTCTAAATTTTCAACATGTTTGGATTGAAAATGAAACAAAAGTATCACTTTTGAACTAAAACTAAAACGTTTTGAATCTTAGACTTAAAAAGTAAAAAACCGCACCAAACCACAAGACCAAAAAATGTACTTTACTCTTTATTAATTATGGAAATATTGTATCGCTGTTCGGGCTATCATAATCCAGAGGTCATGTAGTATCGTTTGAGGAGTCAGGACACTTTAAATCGTAAACCCAACAAACTCGTCAAAACAAATCTCAAATGAAACCCTTCATATTAAATTCTCTAGTAATGTGATACGATAAGATTTTAAGTTTTTTCAAAAGTTAGTTGATGATAAATTATGTTAAATATCTAACGATATATGCATGATTTTTTGATTAATAACGATAAATGTGTCGAGGTTTTAATAAACATGGATGTTGTATAATATTAATATTTAATTTTTTAATTTATATATTATTTATTATATTTTATATTTTTAAGTTTGCAAAATTGGCAATATATACCCTTGGTTTATAAACTTTTACAACTTTAGTCCTTTATATATAAAGTATATTTAAACCTTTAACTTTGAAACTTGGAAAAAAATTGTCCTTATAGTTATAACTTTATAATTATGACATTTTCAGCCCCTTGTAGTTATTAATTTTGGAAAGTTACCTGATATATTCCCCTATGATGGAAATATTTACCAACCAAGTCCAAAAGCAGTGGCATAGCTTTATTTTAGGATTCCAATTGTTATTTTCAGTTATAGTTATTAGAATATGCTAAAATAAATGTTCGTAACGTAACAAAAGTTTTAGAAAAGGTTCGTTAGCTAGAAAATCAAAACGGATCGTTTTTAGGGTTTTAATAAAAAACACATGGGTTTGAGGATTCAAAGCTTCAAACAAGATTTTATAAATGATCTTAAGAGTATTATGAACATTCTAATACAGATTATAAGTTTATGAAACAAGATCTTAGCTTACTGAGATAAATGGGTTGAAATGGGTTTTCGGGTTCGTACGCCTAGTAACGACTTCAAGGGCTCCTTTTTTATTGATTCTTGGCTTCTATTCTGAGCTTAGGGATTCACTTGATACTTCTTGGTCTGAGTTAGAACTCCATTGTTGTACTTGATGAGTTTTGAGGCTGTTTTTCCCACATGTTTGAATGGTTTGCATGGATTCGGCTATTTATAGGGTTGAAACACCCTTGGTGCCCAAGTTTTAGCTATGAAAGGTGTCAAGAGCTGTAGATAGATGACTAATGGAGTCTATAGGGTGAGTGTTATGAGCTAGAAGTGTAGATTTATAACGTGGAAGGTGTATGAGGGTTTTTGGCCACAAGGAGGCGACAAGGAGGTGTCTAGAAGACTTGGAGCTTAAGGTTTGTGATGGAGCTACTTGGTAGGATGCTTGTGAGGTCATGGTGATGTCATATAGGTGCTAGGGTGCTTGCTTGAGGTGCTTGGTTGCTTAAAATGGGTAAAAATGCAAGAAAAAGGGGTTTTTGTCGGGTTCAATTTCATATTGCTCCCAACACCCATCACACAACACCAACTTGGGGTTAGGGTGTAGGGGTTTTAATTTCTAGTTAGGGTTAGGGTTTAAGATAGTTTAGGGTTTAGGATTAGTGTTAGGATTAAGGTTTAGGGTTTAGGATTAAGGTTTAGGGTTTAGTTTTAAGTTTTAGGGCTTAGTTTTAGGTTTAAAGTGAAATTAGGGTTTTAGGGTTTCGTTTAGGGTTTAGGGTTTTAGATTAGGTTTTAGAATGATTTAGGGATTAGGTTTAGGGTTTAGAAGTCATGCATTAAGTGCTTGTACCTTGTGTTAAAGTGGTGGTAAGAAACTAAAGTGATTTAGGAGGTAAAATGACTAAGTGACTTTATTTTCTTTATTGACTTGTACATTAACGCTTTAGAAAAGTTGTAACTTGATTTAGGAGTGATAAAGATTATTAAATGTATCGTGCTATGATACTTGTTCCCCATGCTTTAAAGGCTTGTACATTCATTTTATATGTATACATTACATATAATTAGGGTTTTGATATAAACGTTAACGTTTAATGCTTGTTTTGATATAACGTTTTGAAAAGTACGTTAAATGGATAATGTACTTGGTAAAATGATATTAAGATATAGTGATTTGACATATTGGATGTTTAATGATGTAATACATTAGATAGAGATGGCATTGATAACAGGTTGCGTAGAGCTCGGTTTACTTTAGAGATGCAAGTTACGTTGCATATTGAGATAAAGCAAAAATTTCCCTGTAAAAAGGTGGTATATATATAATAGATGGATATTACAGTGCATCTAATTTAATAGATGGATATTTACATTAATGAAAATTATGGGTTGTTATAGTCTCCCTCCCTTAAAAGAAATCTCGTCCCGACATTTAGTTGGATGCCAGAGTGGTGTTTGAATACAGATGTGGATATTTGGCACGAATTTGATCTTCGCGTTCCCATGTAAATTATGGTCCTCTTTTAGAGTTTCATCTTACTTTGATTATAGGAATACGACTTTGTTTCAGTTGCTTGACTTCTCGATCCATAATCTCCACTGGTTCTTCTACAATGTTAAGTTTGTCATCAAGTCGAAGCTCTTTCATTGGAATGACATGGGATTCGTCAGATAAACATTTCTTTAGATTAGAATTGTGGAAAATACTATGGACATTACTAAGCTCTCCAGGAAGCTCTAGTTTGTATGCCACTGGGCCAATCTGTTCATGGATTTTGAATGGTTCAATGTACCGGGGGTTAAGCTTTCCTCGTTTTATGAATCGGATGACACCTTTACGAGGTGATACTTTCAACGTAACACGATCTCAAACTTGAAATTCTAAAGGCTTTCGTCTTATATTGGCATAACTTCTCTGCTGGTCTCTTGCAGCTTGCAAGCGTTGTTGAATTTGCACTATCTTTTTAGTGGCTTCATAAGAATTATTTCTGGTCCTGTAAGTTGAACATCTCTAACTTCGGCCCAACAAACAGGTGATTGTATGAGAATTCTACTGGCATGGTAACTGTTATTGTATGAGAATTCTACAAATGGTAAGTGTCTTTCATCTTTTACAAAATCTATAACACGGCTCAAAAGCAATGTCTTCGAGTGTCTTGAAATGGTCCTTTCCTTTGATCAATTCGGTTTTGGGTTGTTAATTGTTCATACTATGTCTAATGAGTACCAAGCACTTTGTAATGATTGTAGATTCTGATGTGAAATGAGTGTTTCGATCCGAATTGATAGATTATTGGCACTCCATGCCGGGAGAATTCGGAGTACTATTTCTTTGATGTATAACCTTGTAAGGGTTTCCATACTATCTGTCTCTCGGTTAGGGATGAAGTGTGCGGATTCTGGTCAGGCGCATCGACATATGATCCAGAATTGTGTCATGTCATTGTGTTTTGGGTCTGTTTTATGATAAAATCCATTGTGATTCTTTCCCATTTCCCATAGGAAATCTTTGGTTTTGTACAGTAGCCGGAATGGCTTCTGACATTTTGCCTTAACTCTAGAACATGTTTAACATTTACTAACATATTCATCGATGATTGCCTTCATGTTAGGCCACCAATAGAGTTTCTTAAGATCATGATACATCTTGTCAAAACCCAGGTGAATGGAATATTTTGATTTATAGGATCATGCATGATCAAGTGTCTAAGATTACTAAAAAGTGGTAACCAACTTCGGTTCATATAATATAAACGCGTTCCATCAGGACGTTATGTTTAAATGCTATTATCCATTCTCGTAAGTTTTCTGCCTTGATGTTTTCTTCTTTGAGTGCTTCGGTTTGAGCTTTTAAGAATTTTTAGGGTAAGTTTGGCTGATGATGGTCATAACTTAATGACTAACTCGGAAGTGGTTTATTCGTTTCCTGTCCAGGCTTAAAGAATAGAATGTCATTTGCTACAACTATTTGTCTTTCTAGGATGGTAGCGAACTTTTACATCGTAATCTGCAAGCAATTCTAACCAACGGCGTTGTCTCATGTTCAACTCTTTCTGATCAAGGATATGCTGAAGACTTTTATGATTAGTGAGCACAGTACACTTTGTACCGTATAAGTAGTGTCTCTAAATTTTAAGAGTGAACACAACTGCTCCTAATTCGAGATCAAGGATATGCTGAAGACTTTTATCAATAACTTTCTCTCTTTGCATTAACACCGCTCCCAGACCTTGATGGGATGCATCACAGTAAATAACAAAATCGTCATTTCCTTCTGGTAAAGCTAAGATTGGAGCTTTACAAAGCTTTTGTTTTAGTAATTGGAAAGCTGATTCTTGATCTTCGCCCCATATATACTTCTTATTTTTCGAGGTTAATTCAGTCAAAGACTATGCAATCTTCGAAAAACCTTCGATGAATCTCCGGTAGTAGCCGAAAAGTCCTAAGAATTGGCGTATTTCTGTGGTGTGATAGATATTGCCCATTTCTTATGCTGCCAATCTTGGTGGGGTCAACATAAAGTCCTTGGACTATCAATTAGTGTCCAAGATATTGCACAGATATGAATCCAAGAAAATTACTTGGAGAACTTGGCATACAACTTCTCTTTCTTGAGTAATTCTAGGATTATTCTCAGATGATTTGCGTACTCTTCTTTGTTATGAGAGTAGATAAGAATATCATCGATGAACACTATCACAAATTTATCCAAGTATGGTTTACACACACGATTCATGAGATCCATGAATACAGCAGGCACGTTAGTTAAACCAAATAGCATCACTTGAAATTCATAATTTCCGTATCTTGTTCTAAAAGCAGTATTGGGAATATCTTCATCCCTGACTCTCAGTTGATGATAACCTGATATCAAGTTAATCTTTGAGTAAACACTCGAACCTTGAAGTTGGTCAAATAAGTTATCAATCCTGGGTAATGGGTAACGATTCTTTACGGTAAGTTTATTCAACTCCCGGTAATCGATACACATTCTGAAAGATCCGTCTTTCTTTTTAACAAATAAGACAGGAGCTCCCCAAGGTGAAGTACTTGGTCGAATAAAACCTCAGTCTGCCAACTCTTGAAGTTGGTTAGATAGTTCCTGCATTTCTGAAGGAGCTAATCTATAAGGTGCTCGGGCTACAGGTGTCGCTCCTGGAATTAGATCGATTTGAAATTCTACTTGACGAACGGGAGGAAGGCCAGGTAGATCTTCAGGAAAAACTTCCGGGTATATTTTTGGGGCATACCGCGTATGTCTCCTTTGTCGGTTTTCTCGTCCACTTCTTTTTTCAATTACTTGGGCTACGGAAAACTTAACATCCCCTGGATATATACTTTTCGGTTTTTATACAGGACATGAGATTTAGTCGGGTTTTACTTCGGTCACCTCAAATGATTAATGTTTCACCATCGATGGGAATGTGGACGACTTTCTTGTCACAGATGATCCTAGCATGTCTTTGGATAAACCAATCCATACCAATGATGACGTCGAAACTACCGAGTTTAACCGGCATAAGATCAATTTTGAAAGGCTGGTTTAGCAAGTTTAGGATTGCACTCTGAATAACGCTAAGTTTCCGTCAGCCATTTCGATATCGTAAAAGGTATCTATTGTAATGGGTGGAATATTTAGCTTAGAGGCAAGAGATATGGATACAAAGCTTTTATGAGCTACTGATCATATAATACTTAGCTAAGATGTGGTTTTTAGGAAGGAACATACCCGTGACTACGTTCGGGTTTTGATGAGCATTCCTATCCCTTAGCATGTAGGCTCTTCCCTGGGCATTGTTATTGGTGGTCTTTCGACACTGATTTGCATAATGCCCTTTCTCTCCACAGGCATGGCAAGTAACTGTCACTGGTAGCAGATTACTTCTAGTGGTTGGCCCTTTGTTTCTGCAGTTCTTGGTCAGATGGCCCACCTTGTTGCAAATATCACACTTAACAGTGCAAGGTCCTGTGTGATGCAGAGTGCATTTCTTACACAAGGGATGGTTTCCAGTATACCCATTATTTTCAATTGGGGTGGCAGCATAAGCCCTGAAGGTTTCCTGTCTTCTACTCTGTTGTGGTTGGTGATTATTGTAGCCGTTTTTGGTGTTACGGTAGTTGTTGTTATTATCATTGCGGTAGCTGTTGTTGTTGAAAGTTCTTATGTCGTCAAACTTTCATTTGTGATCACTTGATACTTGTACCGGTTTTTTCTTCGTTAGTGTGCCTGTGTTAACGATCCATTAGCCTCTGGGCTATGTTAATGGCTTCCTCTAGAGTTTGAGGTTTAGAGGCGGTAACATTCCCTTCAATACTTTGAGGCAATCCCCTGATGAAAACTTTTATCATTTTCTCAGAATCTGGCACCATAGTGGGACACAAGGTTGCCAATTCCTGGAATCTTCTCACATATGTCTTGAGATCATTCCCCTTCAAAGTCAGATGGTAAATTAGTCTTCCATCTTCTGGACTTCAGTTCGGGGACAGTATTTTTTATCAAAAGTTTCTTGAATTCAACCTAGGTAATCTTGTAAGCTTCTTCTATCCCAATAGGTTAGGTAAAAGAATTCCACCAAGATAGAGCTTCTTCAGTTAAAGTACCAGTAGAAAACTTCACCTTGCAGTCTTTGGTACAGTTACTACGGGAAAACACTGATTCAGTTCTTTCAAACCAGCGGATGAGA